>JAOUZG010050066.1:626125-654685 GCA_026289955.1 Argiope argentata | reverse complement strand
ATAGATAGATAGATAGATAGATAGATAGATAGATAGATAGATAGATACTTTGTGATTTCGATAAATGTTTTGTGGAAAGTAAAGATTTATACTATGGAGATTATAAAGTATGAATTTCAGATTTTCGACTAATTTAAATGTCAAAATTAAAAAAGGTATTCATATTTACGTAATATACTGGGTATTTAAAAAATATTCCGATATATGAGACCAAGACTATCATATCATTCACAGAAATGGAATGAAATATTGTTTCAATATATTTTTTTGTTATACCCTCAAGAATCATAGGGAAAACAACAGCTAAACTCAAAAAATTTGAATTTTCAAATGGCAACACCGTTTTTTTTTATTGGAATGTAGTGTGCATGGTAAAAACAATAAATATCTATAGAACGAAAGCCACTAGTGCTAGATAGACTTTCAAGAAAAGAGAAAATAACCAATAACAGCATTAAAAAATTACTGTAGCTCAAAAAAATTACTTCACCTTATTCAAATACGTTAACACTTTACATGAAGCAGACAGTGCCTAGAATCAAAAGACATATGGTACAAGGCAAATATTTAAATCCCACCCCCACCCCAGAATCAAATTAAGTGCAATATTCCTTTCTTTTTATTCTGTTTAGAACGGGTGATTTTTCTGCAACAGAAACCTTTACGACGCTATTCACTGAATTTTTTTATGGAGAATACATACCGATAAAAAAATTCATATTGACATTTGAAAACTTTGAAAATTTTATAGCTATAACCGTAAGTATTACAACTTGATTCTTCCTTTTCATATGATTACTGAGGCTGAATCCAAAAACAAAACCTTGGACAAAAATTTTACTTCGTTCCTGTGAACATATGATAGTTACGATCTCAGAGATAGATTTCGAGATAACTTTTTTTTAATCACCTGGAATGTCAAATTTCCTTCAGCTTTTTATCATGTCATAACATGAAGTTATTTGGGGAAAAGAAAGTTGTGGTGTAAACAAAAAAACGTAAGCTGAAAATAATAAATATTCGAAGGCAAAAAATTGATATTTTATTATTTGCACGAGAATCTCAAAAAAAAAAAAATCAGCTTTGAATAACGCGCTGTCATTGAAATTACAAAATCTCTAATTAAAATAAATAAATAAATTACTACAGCAAATAAAACTTAGAAAAATGTCATTTTGAGCATGTGATTATGTGAAATGCAATAAATGGGAAATGTGATATTTTTTTGAAATAATAAATATGAGATAAAGTTTTTTTTTGCATCGTTTGCAGAACTAAAATCTCTTATTCAATGAAACCAATAAAATGAATAAAAAATACAATTTAACTAGCACGAGCACGTGGTGCTTAGCCGTTCAAGAAATGATGTTCCCACATGATATATTATACATAGCAGATTTCATTTTTTTTTTAAATTTCTAGTCTAAGTCTTCTTATAAGATTATACTTCATACTATCAACAGTCAATATATGCAATTACAAAACATGTCATTATGGATTCACGTGATATTCATCACTATAGCATTTAGAAATCGTCATTCTCCGTAAAATGAACTTAAAATTGTGCCAAAGCGATGACTGAACTAAATCATCGCGCTATATCATCCAAGAATAATTGATATATTTCTCAATATATTGAGATTCTATCATTTATTTTTCGAAAATATGTTATAAATAGCATATATAAACATACATACTGTTACAAACCTATAATTTTGCTTACTAGCAAGGATAGTGCCATCGTAAGAAAAGCCATTTTAAGAACCACCCTCTTGCGGGCTGAGCGGTTGCCGCGTCAGTAATCTCAGAACTTTTCGACAAAATGGATAATGCTAGAAAATTCAAAAAAAATTGAGATAGGAACTGTGACGTTATCTAAATTGGCACAGAAGTTTCTCGGCCCAAATCCCGGGAGCTATAAAAAGACGTCATTGTCAAACTCTAAGTCTTGATAGACACTTTTATGAGAATGCATATTTCTTGAAGTATTGTCACATTTTCATTACTAACAAATAAAGAAATCTCCAGAGTGAGATATATGTAAAAATAATTAAAATCATTTAAGATTATTTGAATTCTATAATAAAGGAATGTATTTCCATATCTTCATTATAAATGGGGAGAAAGTAACCAGAATACAAAATTTGTAAATTAATATAAATTATTTGTGATTACTATTCTAAAAATTAAAAAAGTATGGAAAAACTATATGGTAATAAAATTGGTATTATTGTAAAGATATGTTTTAATTGAATTTTTAAAGCTATGATTAGATCTCTTCAAATTTTATTTAATTTTAAATTGAATAAAATTGTAATTAAAAATATAAAAAGTACTTTTCATAATGCATAGTCCATCTTTTTAAAATATATCTATGACAAATCTGTGAACTCAGATTTTTTAAGATCTATTCTCAGAATAGAAATAGGATTTTAATTCTCATTAAAAATTATAATTAATTATTTAAAATCAAACATTTCTTTTTAAACATTCCCATCCATTTTTTCTATAAAATAAAACTTTTATTTAAAATGCTAAATAAAAGTACAAAAAGTACTTTCCGCAATGCACATTCCAGCTTTTTAAAATATAACTGTGACAAATCTGGGAGCTGAAATATTTTAAGATCTGTCCTCAGAATAAAAAAAGAATTTTAATTCTTATTAAAAATTATAATTAATTATTTAAAATCAAACATTTCTTTCTAAACATTCCCATCCATTTTTTCTATAAAATATAACTTTTATTTAAAATGCTAAATAAAAGTACAAAAAAGTACTTTCCGCAATGCACATTCCAGCTTTTTAAAATATACCTGTGACAAATCTGGGAACTGAAATATTTTAAGAACTGTCCTCAGAATAAAAAAAAGAATTTTAATTCTTATGAAAAATTATAATTAATTATTTAAAATCAAACATTTCTTTGTAAACCTTTTACAGCTAAAAAAAGTATTATTTCCATCTAAAGAGAAATTATTCTGTTCAATATTTTATTCTTTCCATAAATTTTTTTCTATAAAATAAAACTTTTCATTTCAAAAAGAGTTGAGTGAAACTTTAAAAGCAGATGACTTTTCTCAAGCATTCATCTGCTTCCAGGAGGAAAAGAATCAAATGAAAACGAGAAATCTCAGACACCTTTCTATTATAGAGATTCAAGTTTTCATCCTTTCTGAACAAATCCACAGGCTTAAATAACAAATTTTGATGCTGAAATTGAATGGAAGAGATTATCGCATTCTTCCATGATCGACAGGTGTGAGAAAGAGACCTTTCGCCCACCGTGGATCGATCTTTTGGATTAAATTGAAACTCTACAGGGAGCGTCGATTGTTGAAATTTTTCATTATATTGGAAGACATGAGATATTGGAAATAAATAGATTGCTTTGTTGGAAAGGCTATCAATAAAATAGGGCACTTTTTCGTAAGCCGGGCGCAAGCGAGAACTCGCCAAATAATGAAGAATTATGCCAAATGAATTTTGGCGAAAAATTGCCTTATAATGTAGAATTCAGCCTACTGTATTGTCATTTTTCTTCCCTTGGCTACACGGCTGGCGTTAAGTTCAGAATTGGCGACTTTTGCGCCCGACTTACGGAAAAGTACTTAAAATAGATAATAAAGCAGACTTATAAAGATAAAGGGATTAGTTTGAAGCCCTGAGTTCAATTTCAATGGATTTTATTTAAATGATTAATACTTTCTTAAAGTGATGTTTAAGATATTAGAATTCTATATTTAAACAGTTATATAAAAAGTGTCTCAAAACTGATACAAGATTTCAATTTGCCACCATTCATGAATTAAAATGTTAAGAACGTTATTAAAAAAATTTCCAGATTAGGGTTAGAAAAAAGGATCATTACACGAAAAAACGAAGTGTTAAAAGTAAGATTTAAAGTAAATAAAAAAACGGGGTTTTTTTTCATCTTTTAAAATTTACACAGGATAATTAATACGCAGGATAGGGTTATGTATGGAATAACACATAAGACAAATGGCCATAACAGCTGTACTGGTGCATATGCATACACTGTTTGTAGAATTTTTCCTCTGCCATTTTGCATAAATGTTTCTGAACCATTGAATTTCGTTGAATTTTCTCCTTTAATGTTTGTAAGCTTGTTGGCACAGATCCTTGGCTTCAAATAACTCCATAAAAAGAAAACCATTGGTGTTAAATCACAATATCTGGAAGGCCGATTCCTAGTTTTTTCACCTGTGGACGCCGAACTTGCATTACTTCTAAAATATTGTTCAACACTGAAAATATGTCGTTCTATGGTGTAATGATTTATCTTTGCCAACCCTAAATTATTAGATGTCAAATGAGTTTTTTAATAGAGTTGCCAACACTTTACTGCTTGAATGGCGGCAAATTTCAAATTTTGAGTTAATTTTGAGATACCCTTAAGTCCTGTTTGGTGTATACGCATACACAGCGATTTGGATCTTTTATGAGTTTATTGTCCTGTTAGTCGAGTTGTACGACTAGCTGATTACAGAGGTACATTAGTTATATTTAATTTCAATTATATTGTTTCGATTTTATTTCATTTCCCCAGTACAGTCAAATTCTCAGACAATTTAATAATGTCATTAATTTATTATCTTGCATGAATTCTGTTTATTGCATGCATGGATATTTCCAATGTACTCCAGTTTCTATGACATTATGATTCCATTAAAAACATAAATATCATGTTGCTGTAATTTCATATTAAAAACATATTTTTCATGTGCTGTAATTTCATATTAAAAGCATAATTTTCATGCTGCTGTAACTTTATATTTAAAAATTTTGTTCCTCGTGCTGTAACTTCATATTAAAAGTATATTTTTTATGGCGCTGTAACTTAAAATTAAACACATAATTTATGTGTTTAATTTTAAGTTACTTAGATTATATATTAGATTGTGTGTGTGTGTGTGTGTGTGTGTGTGTGTGTGTGTGTGTGTGTGTACGTGTGTGTGTGTGTGTGTGTACGTGTGCGTGCGTGTACATTTAGAATGTAAAAAACATAGTCAAGCACAGTTAGATTAAATTTTAGTGATATTTAACACACTAAAATGCCAATTTCCTGTTTTTATGTTGTTCATCCAAAACTGGAGCATGAAAAATTTGGCGTTAAATCCCGCATAAAACTGTTGAAAGTGACAAGATAAAACTAACAATATATATATTTGCAGGGAAACCCGGGTCTTTTAAAATTTTAGATGCTTAAAACTTATAAAATGTTGAAACAACGATAAATATTTTGATAAATGTATACAGTTTGATGATGTTATAACGTGAAGTATTAATAAATGTGTATTTTATAGTAAAATTTCTTATAAAAAAAGTTTGATGTTTCTCGAAATAGCGGCTCCGATTACATAACTATTTTAAGAATGATACAACGAAAAGAATAGAATACAATTTTTGCTCACACATCTCTAACAGGGACTTAACATGACTTAATAGTTCTTTTGTGGTGGGTGCATGACATAATCATAAAGTCAGCATGTTACATTAACAAATAGCTCGTTTATTACTACTAAGATAAAAATGACAAATATACAGCAGTGCATACACTTAATAAGCAGCAATAATTAGTAATCTATATTTAACAACCACAACAACTCACAAAGTAGCCAGGCAGAACTCAGCAGGATGAGGGAATTCACGCAACTATTCCCTATGGTCTATCAAAACGTCTGTTATTCTTTAAGGTCTCTTAGATTTATTTGTACTGAATTGTTGATTATGACTGGCTGTTAGAGTCTGAATAATTATATGACTGTCAACTCAACAAGTAACTCGAGGCTGCTTCAATACCTATCTCCAAAACTTGGACATGGATGAATCCTCAATACACTTATCTCTTGAGATCCACTCAACCTTACTGAACTGATCCAACTGATTCATCACTGACTCAATTCTAACAGGCTATATGACTGACCTTGGCATGGTAGGCTGGCCTTTTACAGGCTCCTGGGCATAGCATAGAATTTTCTTGAAGAATCAGCATAATTCGCTTCCTACTGGTCCTATCAACAAAGTTCCTGAATATTCTAGAATCATCCCTTTTGTCACCAATGGTCACAATTCCAGAATGCCATTAATCCATGATCTCGTTAGGATCCAATAGAGCTGTGCGTAAAGCCATCATTCCTAATATGAAATTAACTGTTCTGGAAAGAGATATAGCAATTTCGTAAGTAATAAGCAATGTAATTCGTAAGTAATAAGTTCGTATAAGTAATGATTAACAGCTATAAGTAATTTATAAATACTATAAGAAATTTTAAATCAATATATAACTAAAAATTATCCTATAAAGCCATACATTTCCAATTAGATCAAGGTGACTGAATCTAAGTATTAAAGCAAAACATTGAGGAAAGCATTCATCAGACTTTATAGTAAAAAGTATGAAACATAATATGAAGACATGATTTTTATTACTTAAAATACAAAGCCAAAAAATGCTATAAATTTCTAGCAATTCGAATAAATTCTTATAGTAATGTATAAAATTGTGTCTCTGAAAATAAATAATTTCAAAAACTTCCTTGTACATTTTTTTCAATGTATTTGTAACAAAAGGAAGTGTCTGCCTTTCCAAAATTACATTTCATTCACCATTCTATTCTTTTTTAATGGATTCTTTCGTTGAAACCCAACACAAAAGGCACCTATGTTTTTATTTCGTAAAAAAGTTGAATAACAGGTGACTTTTCACAAAAGTTCGTCTTCTTCCACTAGACAAAAAAAATTAAAAAAAGAGCAAATCTCAGACATCCGGCTATGATAGGGTATGAGAAAGGTAAAGATTTTTCTGCCTCAAGGGTAAATCTTCATGGTTAAATAACAAATTATAATTCTGGAATTGAAAGAAACGGGTTATATTCTTCTTTCCTGCGAAGGATATGAGTAGAGGGAAAAGGAATTTTTTCCCTCAGGGAAAGCTGAGATTAAATTGGTTTTCTATACCGAATGTTGTTTGTCAATTTTTTCACAACTTTAAAAAAAGTGAGAAATGGAGAATGGATAGATATTTCTTATAAAGTGAGTCACCAAACTAACTTTATATTTTATTTTGGGTTTCTAAAAGAATTTTTTTCTTTCAAAATGGTCATTTGTATCAATTTACAAAGTATTGATACTATAACTGTACAACATAATTAATTTCTTTTGTAGTTGAAAATGCATCTGCCCAATATGTCATTCAGTACAGAGGCATTGATTTAATTTATTTATTTCTTTTCATTCATACACAAGTCCAAAAATTTTAAAGAACATTTTTATATTCTAAAGTGAATAAATTTACATTACTATCATTTCACAATTTCTATATATTTCAAACTACTCTTTCGTATCAATTTACAAAGTGCTGATACTGCAACTGAACAACCTAATTAATTTATTTACAGGGGAAATTCCATATGCCTAATATTTCATTCAGCACATTGACATTAATTCAATTTGGTTTTTTTTTCATTCATACACAATTTGAGAAATTAAAAAAAAAAACATCTTTAAGTACTTAAGTGAATAAATTTACATTACTATTATTTAACAATTTCTATATATTTCAAACTGTTCATTTTTATCAATTTACAAAGTAGTAATACTGTAACTCAACAACCTAATTAATTTATTTACAGGGGAAAATCTATCTGCCTAATATTTCATTCAGCGTATTGGCATAAATTCAATCTTTTTTTTTCATTCATACACAATTTGAGAAATTAAAAAAGATATCTTTAAGTACTTAAGTGAATAAATTTACATTGTTATTAGTTCACATTTTCTATAAATTCCAAACTGTTCATTGGTCTCAATTTACAAAGTACTGATAATGTAACTGAACAACCTAATTAATTTATTTACAGGTGAAAATCCATCTACCTAATATTTCATTCAACGCATTGACATTAATTCAATCTGCGTGTTTTTTATTCATATACAATTTGAGAAATTAAAAAAATATATTTAAGTAAAGTGAATAAATTTACATTGTTATCATTTCATAATTTCTATAAATTCCAAACTGTTCATTGGTATCAATTTACAAAGTATTTAATGTAACTGAACAACCTAATTAATTTCTTATGCAGTTGAAAATCCATCTGCCTAATAATTCACTCAGGGCCGTGCATTAATTCAGTTTGTTTTTCCGTTCATACACAATTTGAGAAATTTTTAAAAAATATTTTTAAATGAATAAATTTACAGTGCTATCATTTCACAATTTCTGTACATTTGAATTTTCCATTGTTATAAATTTACAAAGTATTGATACTGTAACTGAACAACCTAATTAATTTCTTAAGCAGTTCATAAACCATCTGTTCAGTACTTCATATCAACAAATTAGTAAAATATTCTTCCCTTTTCTAGAACATAATATAAAATTTTTTAAAATTGGGGACTAATAATATTTATTGAAAAGTTCTGAAAAACATAGAAAGTTCACCCATTTTGCCAAAATATAAAAGTAAAATGAATAATTTGTAACAAGGCAATATTTTTGTCAAGAATTGATCTATATTTCAGTCGTCAAATTCTTCATGTATAGTAAACAGAGTGTGGAATGTTTTTAATTATTAAAAGCACATTCATTTATTTTGTATAGAAATTTATATTTAAAACAAAAATGCTTTATAAATAAAGCTTTATCTTTTTCTTAACATTTATTTGAAGACATTTCACAAAATTAATTTTTTCTTTGATATTAAATAGTCCTTTTTGTACAAATCTAATTTACAAAATTCTTATATTTTTTTGTAAAAAAAAGTAATTACTATTAATTTATTATTGATTTAGCAGATGACTTACCCCAAATTTTAGAAGAATATAAAATTAATTTTAAAAAAGCATTGCTTGTAAAATTACTGAAATTAACAGCCCTTTCTATTGAATTATATAGCAGTATTGTTTCATAAAATGTATTTAAGGCATAAGTTGTTTTTTTTTTCAAAATCTTCTACAATTACCAATATTTATAATAATTTATATTGCACATGAACAGGTAGAATTTTATAATTGATCATTAAAGTCTATACGTTCTTTCTTTGTCATGTGAGCTCTTGGAAATGAATTTCCAAGGAGCAATGTAGTAGGAGGTAAAGAGAAAGAGTTAATCTATATGGTAAACGACCTATTCTATCACGTATATTGTCGAAATTATTGCATTCTTTTGATGATTGGAGGTCTCGCTTTGCAACTAAATTTTAATTGAGGGATTTTGCTGCTAAAAAGTGTAAAATTCGAATATTTTTTTGTAACTTAAGCTTTTCGATTATCTTATTCACACAAATATATGATTCTGGAATAAATATGATCGAAATCATAACTAATTTAGACTTAGTAATCTAATTTTTTATCTATTTTAAGATTAGCTTATATATCATATTAAAATAAATATTGATTTTTTTTTCTTGAATTATAGATTATCAATTTAAACCGATGGAATTCTCTATTTAATTCGGCCAGCTATCATAATTAATTTATATTAGAGATTTTTTTTCTAAAAATATGATAAGTTTTTATATTTTCCTAAATTAAATTTTTTATGTATACTTGATCTATGGATTAACAATTCAAACAAATGGATTTCTATATAAATATCAGCATGCTACCTTAATTGATTTATATAATAATCTTTTCATCTAATCTTATGATTAGCTCATATATTATCTTAAATTAAACATCGCATGTAGTCTAGAATTAAGGCTTATCAATTCTAACTGATGGGATTCTTTATTAATTTCTAAACTCCCCCATGTTTAATAAATATATATATTTTCGAATCTTTTATCAATAGTGGTTTCAGTCTCAGTCTTAAATTAATAGCAGGTAGATAATAATTAATAAAAAAATTACTCTTTTATGTGACAAATAAGACACATTTTGAAAGTTGGGTCTAATAATATTTATTGCAATGTTCTAAAATAGAGAAATAAGGTCCTCCCACCCTGCCAAGGTAAATAGGGAAAATGAATAGTTTGTAAGAAAATGTTTCTGTGAAGAATTGATCCCTATTTTAGTCGTCCAACACTTGTATATTGAAGAGAGAATTGATTTGAATGTTTTGAAATTTTAATAACACATTCAGTTATGTTTTGTAAAAATACTTATTTAATTTATAAGAGTTTTATATATAAATGTTCATTTTTGCTAAAATTAATTTATTTCAAGTCCTTTAAGAAAATTATATTTTTCTTTGATATCAATAACAGTTTTTCAGATTGATCTATTTAGAAAGCTTCCTATTTTTTAAAATTAATAATTACAATTTTTTTATAAATGAGTTAGCAGGTTTATATCCACTAATAAAAGAAGAAATGAAAATTGATTTTTAAAAAACTTCATCTAGAATCACTCCAAATAACAGTCCTTCTAATGAATTATATATAGCATTGTTCTTTTCATATTATGTAAATAAAGACATAGCACAACTGTTTTACGTTTCATGGTTACCACTATTTTTCAATATTTATACTATATATAAAAATTCAGAACGACTGCAATTTATTTTCACAGACGTTTGTTTTTTGGTGTGTAGCTCTTGGATTTAATTACACCAAAGGCTATGTAAAACCGGTTTAAAGAGGAGATTTCTTTATATGGAATATTTCATTATATATAATGAAAAATAAAATTTGAGATTTAAAAAGCCTTTGAAAATTAATATTCTTTCTTATTGACTTCATAGGTATTGAAACTTTAAATTTGCATTAACAAAATATTTCTGCGAACCAATGAAACGTTCGTAAATATTTTTTTAATTTGTGTTTTTCGATGTGCTTCTTTACACAAACATGAGATTCAAGAATAAATATGATCGACATCATGTGCCATTATACTTACTTAATATTATCATTTTTTTATCTAATCTTATGCTTAGCTTACATATTCTCTTACATTAAATATTGTATTTATTCTACAGATATGGCTTATCGATGTAAATTGAGGGAATTCTATATTACTTTCGACTGGCAACCATAATTATTCTTATTATAATTTTATATTTCATGTTATGATTACCCAGCATATTATCTTAAATTAAATATTTTATTTATTTTTGGACTATTGTTTATCAATGCAAGCAGAAGGAACTTAATATTATTTTCGGCATGCTATCGTAATTAATTTCTATTATATATTTTTTTAAATATAATCTTAAGATTAGATTATATATTGTAGTAAATTAAATATTGTATTTATTCTTTAATTATTGATTATAAGATAATTTTTTCAGCTTTTTTTTACTTTAAGAAAGCTTTTATCAAACTAGAATAAAAATCTTTTTACAAAAATAGTTTAATTTGTTTGATTAATCCATATGTTTACAAAATCTACCCAATTTTTTTTTGTTGAGATGCTTTCCTGAAAAATTAATTAAATTCTTTTTAAAAGTATATCAGATTGTTCAATTAATTAAAATGTTTCCAATAATTGACCGTTAAAGAAATTATTGTCTGACATGATTTATTGAAATAGGCATAGCAAATTTCATTTTAATCTTTTCTTTTCCATAACTTATTTAGTTGAAGTCATTTCAAAAAAATTATTTTCCTTTGTTATTAATTTCTCCTTTTTTTACTGATCTATTTTAATAAATTCATATCTTTTTAAAAAATAATCACAATTATTTTATAATTAAATTAATAGGTTTCTTGCCCCCAATCATAGAATAATTGAAAATTAATTTAAAGAAAAGAACTTCTGCTAAAATAGCTGCAATTAACAGACCTTTCTAAGGAATTATATAACAGTAATCTTTTCATAAAATATAAAAGACTGTCTTGCAACATCTTTTATCATTACCACAATTTTTAATTATTATCACTATATATCAAAATGTAAACATATTAACTGTAATTTTGTATGGACTTTTCTTCTACGGTCAAAAGCGCTCTTGGAAATCATATTCCAAGAGCTGTGTAAAAATATGTGTAGTTTTTATTCCATAACGTAGTTAGTGTTTACTTCTACCGAGGTCTGGAGTTCTCGATTTGGTATTGCGCGTCTGTGGTTTGAAATTGAACTGTCAAATCATTTTCAGTACCTCTGCTTCGAATGTTCATTCGTTTGCCCAGTAATGCTATCACAAAAAGTATTGTTACCGTTATTCAAGTTCTGCATTCAATGAGAGCAGTTAATTATGGAATTGAAATTTAATTATCTTGCTCCAATTTAAAAAAAATTAGCAACAATGGTCTGATTAGAATTAAGGCATTCTATACCGAGCCGTAATCATCTTTCTAGTCAATAGTTCCAGAATCAAATTTTATGCGTTATAAACTAAATGAATTTAATGAAATGTAAAAATTTTATAATATCTGTATCACATGTTTTTTCACTAAGAATTCCACTTAGAAAACTCTAATAGCTCTATTTCACATAGAAAATTTTGTAATTTAAAAAGACGAAAAAAAATTCTTTCTTTGCTATGTAATGTTGAAACTTTACATTTACATTAAGAGAATTTTTATGCTAACCAGTGCAACATTCAAATATTTTTTTTTCAACTTATGCTTTTAGAGGATTTATTCTCACAAATATACGATTCAAGAATAAATAGGATGGAAATCATAAGTATTTTAAACTTTAAATTACACTTTTTTTTATCTAATCTTCTGTTTAACTTATGTATTATCTTAAATTAAGTCCGGTAATTATTCTTGAATTATGGCTTATCCATGCAAACTGATGAAATTATATACTTATTTCGACGTACTGCCCAAATTATGTTATATATATTTATTACGATATTTTAATTAAGTTTAATTGTGTTTTGAATTTTAAATTAAGGAAGAGAGCAAACCAATCAAAAAAACAATCTTCATTCTTCAAGGACAAAATATTAAATTATTTTAGAGCTTAGACTAATAATATTTATTGTAATGATCTGACCAGAGAAAGTTATTTCTCCCACTCTGAAAAGGTATATAGTAAAAATGAGTAATTTGTAACAACGCATTTTTTTTGTCAAGAATTGACTTATATTTAAGGCGTCAAACAATTTTTGTATATTAAAAGGAGTGTTGAGAATTTTAAAATCACATAAAGTTATGCTTTATTCAAAAAAATGTATCATTTATAAGAGTTTTATGAATAAGTGTTTATTTTTGCCATAACATATTTATTTCAAGATATTTCTCAAACTTTCATTTTACTTTGATATAAATTTCTTATATTTACACTGATCTATTTCGAGAAATTCCTATTTTTTAAAATTTATTACTATAAATTTATTATTGAGTGATCAATTTCTTGCCACCAATTATAGAAGAATTGAAAATTAATTTAAAAAAAGAACTGATAAAATTACTGCAGATAACAACCGTTTCTGATTAATTATAAATAGCATAAATCTTTGTATACTATGTAGATAAAGGCATATTGCAAGTCTTTTATAATTATTTACCACAATTTTTGATTATTATTATTATATATGAAAATCTTTAGCATGTTTGCGGCATGCTTACTTATCAAAGGTGTTCTCAAATAAACTCTAGGAAAAGGTTATCCCTGAGTTATGTAAAAAGAGCTGAATTTGCTATGTCAAAGGCGGGTTATTCTTGCTAATCTATGCTGTAGTCAGTATTCAGTCGAAAACTACATATTCGTTTTCGTGCAGGTTGGAATGTGTGGTTTTAAATGGAAATGTCATGCTTTTATCAATACATCTGCGTAGAATGAATGAATCGTCAGCCCCGTAATGCTCTCAGAGAAAGTACTATTAGTTCACCGCAAGCTCTTCATTCTGTGGGAACATTTCACATGCCATTTAGGATGGAGAATATTTACATTAAAAAAATCAAGAACCACGGTTAGTTAATAATTCTTTTATTCTATTACCGTAGTGTAGTCAGTAGGATGGAAAAATATACAGGGTGGCCCAGAAAAACTGGATATACTTTGCACAGCAAGATTCGCTATTTTAAAGAAATAAAAAACGACCACAGAACTGTAACTGCATAACATATAATTTTACAGAAAAAATACGATAGAAAATCTGTGGCTTCGTATTTTTAAAACAATTCTTTATTCCGCCACTGAAGGAATCTCCGGGGTCCTGTTTCATGGCCACCACGATCTCCAGGTCTGACCCTTTTAGATTTCTTCCTATGGATTCATGCAAAGGAATTGGTTTATCGAAATCTAGTTACTTCAGAAATGGACTTGGTCCACTTTTTTCCACAGTGGTTTTACTTTTGTAGACAGTATGATGATAGAACTTAGACAGTCATCCATAGCTCGATGCGCACATATCACTACCATATGCACAGATGGCATTTTTAATATATATAGCATTATATATAGCATTAATATTTTTTATAAAATGTAGATTAAGTCATACCTCATATCTTTTGCAACATCGTTTAAAATTACAACTACTTTTTTTAATTATTCTACTTATATATAAAATTGCAGAAATTTTTCTATTCAACAATAGTTCACAATCTGTTGTCAAGGGAGATCCCGGAATCTGATTTTCTGGGGGCTATATACACTTCCGAAATAAGTATTTGTTTTGAGGTATGCAAAATGTTTTTATTATTATGTGTCGTGCGAGATGGTTTCATATTCTACTCCTGATTATCAAAAATAATCGTCTAAAAGGGGTCATTTGAACGTTAAATCCACCAAGGTTAAACGTCTACACATGGTGTAGTGTGTTGCAGAGAAGAGGCGTCATCTAAAGTGTAGTCCTCGTCCTCTGACAGTGGTTCAAAATTACGAGTCCCAACCCAAAGCATCCCTTTTGCGACTTTACAATGGAATGTTAATATCACTAAACTAAGCCCATGAAGTCAGTAAAAAAAGTCTTGAGTAAACAATGCTTCAAGTCTTCCAACAAAACACTATGAAGGATACGGTGATTGAGTTATTTTTCATAATTTAAAGGCAGAAAATTTTAACAATGTTCCATGACGTATAATGCTGCATAAAAGCTTGTCTCTGAAAACAAGAAAATCATTGTAAACTTCGTTAGATATAGTTTTGACACTTTACCATTCCAAAATTACATTCCATTTTCTTCCTTTCCAAATTACATTCCATATTCTTTCTTTCCAGAATAGCAAAATTAAAAACCTATGTTTTTATTTCGATGAAAACGTGGTGAAACTTGAATAACAGATGACTTTCCTCAAAGATTCATCTTCTTCTGTGACACGAAACTAAAAAAAGGGGGGCAAATCCCAGACCTTCATCCATGATAGAGTATGAGAAAGGTTAAGATTTTTTGCCTCAGGAGTAAGACCTCAGCGTTAAATAACAAATTCTAATTCTGGAATTGGAAGAAACTGGTTATCTTCACCTTTCTCGTGAAAACTAGCAGTAAAATATAAAAAGAGGTTCTTTCTTTTTTTAACTTTGCGTTCACTGAGAATCTTCAAATAGAGTTTAGGTTAGACATTCCCAATCATCAATCACCAATTAAAACCATCAATTCTCCCCAATTAAAAAATATACATAGTAAATATCAATTTCGACTTCTTTCATTCTCAATAAATCATCACTATAAAACATTCTTATATAATTTTTAAACTTATACTTTTCGATGTGTTTTAATACTTTTGTAGGTAAGGGTTATAAATATTTTTTTTAGTTTCCAATAATTTACACTTCGCAGGATTATCAAATCGCTATGTTACCTACATGAAAAATAACTTTTAAGAATGTGCTTTCCCTTAAGATCAAGTTTATATAGTTCAGAGATTATTTGTTAATATCATGCCAAAACATGATGTTGTTTTTGGGGTGAGGATTTAAGTGTGAGCAAAAATCAGTAGTCGAAAAATAAAAGTTTTATTATATGCACTAGCATCTCAAGAAAATCAGACTTTAATTACGTTATGCCATCTCATTTACAAAAGCTCCGATTTCAAAAAAATAAATTAATTAATACAGTGAATAAAAAATTAAAAAATGCCATTTTGAGCATGTGATTATAAGAAATGGAATAAATAGGAAATGTGATATTTTTTTTAAACAATAAATGAGACACAATGTTTTTTTTGGATCGTTTGTAATAATAAATTGGCTCATTCAATGAAACCATTAAGATGAATAAAAATATAATTTAACTTGCACGAGCACGTCGTGCTTGGCCATTCAAGAAATGATGTCCTGAAATGATACATTGAAATATGCATAACAGATTTCATTTCAACCCCTTTTTTTACTATCCTTTTACAGTTTTCACAAATTTTCTGACTTCTTATATCTTTGCGCTTTTCAACTGTTAAACATCGTTTGTTACACTGTACTGTATGATGATTATGAAATTTGTCGATCGAATTCAACTACAATGTAAACGGAGTTAGTTTTTACAAAATGTAGTTATAAGTATGTGAAGACTTTTTAATATCTTTTATTGATTACCACTATTTGTATCTATGACTACTTTATAAGAAAGTGTATAATAACACTATAATTTGAGAAACTTCCATATGTTTTCAAAAAATATATGCTCTTGGAATAATTATTATCTAGGAGCAATGTAAGTAATATGTAAGGAGTGCATGGGGTGAGGGATGAGTTGTTTTCTTTCGTGTACGAAGTATTGTGCGTTGTTCCCATCTTTAATCGACAGAGTCGCAGTTATGGCTTTAAAATGTGCGAACACTTTTAATTGCTGTTAAAGTTTTCCAACGTTTAGCCTATCTACATAGATAGATCAACCATCAGCACTTTAATGACTTTAGAGAAAGTACTGTTTTGTACATTTCAACCATCCATAAACTGGACACCTTCAAATAGAATTTAGAATAGAAAATAATCAATCCCTAATTTTAAAAAGATTAAAAGGAAATCAGCTATCCATATTTCTATATATCATGCCAGAACATCATTTCTTGAGGGGCCAAGCACCACGTTGCCAATGCAAATTAAATAATATTTTTATCAATTTTAATTGTTTCATCGAATGAGTCGCTTTAGTATTGGAAACGACCCAAAAAAACTGTCTCGCATTTATTGTTTTAAAAAACATCATATAATCACGTGCTCAAAATGACATTTTTCTAGATTTGAATTGCTGTAGTCATTAACTTGTTTGTTTTTTAATCAGAGCTTTTGTAAATACAACGGCATCGTGTTATTAAAAGCTGATTTTTTAAAGATGCACGTGCAGATAGTAAAAATTTTAATTTTTCGCACTACGGATTTTTTTTTTTGCCTACTGGCTTTTTTTGACGCCACAAAGCTTCATTCCTAAAACACTATTATGCTCTAACACGATAACAGTAAAATGGAATTTAGGATTCCTCCATTCTCAATAAGCCATTCAACATTAAAAAAGTCAAATATTGCAAGTTTTAAACTAAACAAATTTTATGAAATGTAAAAATTTTTTAAATTCTATTTCTTACAAAAAAAATTTAGAAATGTACTAATACCTAAAAAACAGTTTTTTTATTTTGTTCAGAAACTATTGGAATTTTCAGTTGATATTATTGGAATTTTCTGCTAGTCACGTCAACCAGATATGTAATTTTTAAATTTCTGTTTTTCTAAGTGCTCATTTGCACAAATACACGATTCACGAATAAATATATTTGAATAGTGTAACTTAATTAGCATTTAGGTGATAATTTATTTTATCTAATTTTACACTCAGTTTATATATTATCTAACAGTAAATAGTGTATTTAATCTTTAATTATGATTTATCAATGCAAGCATTTAGGATTCTGTATTAATTTAGTATATATGCTATTATCAATGTGTTTATTTCCATAAAAATACGATTCAAGAATAAATATATTTGAAATAATATGCAATTAATATTTAGGCTATAATTTCTTTTATTACCATGCCAGAACATGATCTTGTTTTAGGGATGAGGAATTTGGCGGCAACAAAAATCTGTTGACGAAAGTTTTAAAAAAAATCCACAGGTAAAAAATAAAAATTTTATTATCTGAATCAGTTTCTCAAAATAATAATAATAATAAACTTTTAAAAACGTGTTGCCATTGCATTTACAAAAGCTCAGACTTAAAAAAATGATTTAATTGCTACAGCAAATAAAGCCTAGAAAAATACAATTTTCAGCGCGTGATTAAATGAAATGAAATAAATAGGAAATGTGATATTTTTTTAACAATAAATGCGAGACAAAGTTTTTTTATCGTTTTTATTACTAGAGTGACTCAAAGAAGCATTTAAAATGAATAAAAATATGATTTAACTTGCACGTGCACGTGGTGCTTGGCCGTTGAAATAATGATGTTCTGAAATGATACATTTGCATAGCAGATTTCATTTTAATCTTTATTGATGACCTTGATTAATAGTAGGTTGTCAACCAATCAGTAAAATAATCTTCCTTTTTCTGGGACAAATAATGATATTTTTTTAAGTGGGGTCTAATAATATTTATTTTAATGTTCTAAAACAGAGAAAGTATTTCCTCCCCCTCTGACAATGTATAAAAGGAAATTGAATATTTTATAACAAGGCAGTGTTTTTTTTTTGTTAAGAATTGATCTATATTTCAATCATCAAAGTTTTCTATATTATAGAAAGTATGGATTGCTTTTAAATATAAAAGCATATTCAGTTATTTTGTATGACAAATTTTGTTTCCTATATAAAAGCTTTATCTTTTTCGTAACTTATTTATTTGAAGACATTTCAAAAATTTTTTTCTTTGATATTAATTAGTCCTTTTTTTACAGATCTAATTTAGAAAATTCTCATCTTTTTTTTAAAAAAAATTATTACTATTAATTTTTTAGCAGATGACTTACCCCAAATTATAGAAGAATATAAAATTAATTTTAAAAAAGCATTTCTGGTAATATTACTGAAATTAATAGCCCTTTCTATTGAATTATATAGCAGTATTGTTTCATAAAATGTATTTAAGGCATTATTTTTTTTTTTCAAAATCTTCTACAATTACCACTATTTATAATAAATAATATTCCATATGAACAGGTAGAAATTTTTGTGAGGTAATGAAAAAAGCTCCTAAAGCGTTCATAGTCACGTGAGCTTATGGAAATGGATGTCCAGGAAGCAATGTAATAGGATCTAAAAAGAAAAAGTTAATTAATATGGTGAAAGACCTATTCTAACACGCATACTCAGTAGAAATTATTGCATTCTGTTCATGATTGGAGATCTCGCTGTGGTGGCAACTTTAATTTTTAATAGAGGGAATTTGGCTGATAAAAAGTGAGAAATTCTAATATACTTTTGTAACTTATGCTTTTTGATGATCTTGTTCACATAAACATGATTCTAGTATAAGTATGATCGAAATCATAACTAATTTAGACTTTAGATTATCATTTTTATCTATAATTAAGCTTAGCTTATATATTATTTTGAAAAAAATATTGAATTTTTTCTTGAGTTTTGAATTATTAATTTAAACTTATGGAATTCTCTATTGAATTCGGCCAGCTACCATAATTAATTTATATTAGAGATTTTTTTCTAAAAATACTATTAGTTAATATATTTTCCTAAATTAATTTTTTTTCTTTATATTTGATGTATGGTTTAACAATTCAAACAGATGAATTTCTATATTAATTCCGTAATGCTACCTTAATTAATTTATATTATAATCTTTTTATCTAATCTTGATTAGTTCATATATTATCTTAAATTAAATATTGCATTTATTCTTGAATTGAGGTTTATCAATTCAAACTGATAGAATTCTATATTAATTTCTAAATACTATGGAATTTAATAAATATATATTTTCTAAACTTTTATCAGTAGAATTTTAAGTCTTAATCTTAGATTATTAGCAGGTAGATACCAATTAGTAAAATATTCTTCTCTTTTCTAGACCAAAATGAGAAATTATTTCTATAATCGGACTAATAAAATTTATTGTAATGTTCTAAAATAGAGAAAACTATTTCTCCCAATCTGCCAAGGTTTATAGAGGAAATAATTTGTAAAAAAAACCTATGTTTTTGACAAGAATTAATCTGTATTTTAGTCGTCGAACACTTTCTTGTATAATAAAGAGAATGGAGTGTTTTTAAATTTTAAAGCATATTCCGTTATGTTTTCAAAAATATTTAATTAAATTCTAAGACTTTTATGAATAAATGTTTACTTTTGCCATAAGTTATTTTCACGTCCTTTCTGAACATTATATTATTTTTAATATGAATTACTGCTTTTCATAAAGATCCATTTAGAAACATTCCCATCTTTTAAAAATAATAATTACAATAATTTTATTATTGAATTAACAGGGCCCTGTCCACCAATTATAGAAGAAATGAAAATTAAATTTAGAAAAAAAACTTGGGTTTGAATCACTCCAAATAACAGCCTTTTCTATTGAAATATATATAGCATGGCTTTGTTCATATTATGTAGATGAGGACATTTCTCAACTCTTTTGCAACATGTTTCATAATTACCACTATTTTTAAATATTAATATTAAATATGAAAATACAGAACTATCTTATATCGTAATGATAATTTTTTTTAAATTCTGAATTTTAGCTTTTGGATTTAAATTGTCCAATCGCATTGTAAAAACGCTTAAAGGAGGAGAGTTCGTTAAATGGAAGCAGTAATATTGTTGTTATCATATGCCAAAGCTATTATTGGGATGAACTGAAGATTAGAGCGGTTGTTTTGGAACTGGATGGAATATGGTATTCAATAGATCTGCTTTCCGTTATTATTACATCTTCATAGGATGATCAATCGTCTGCTCTGTAATGCTCTCGGAGAAAGTACTGTTAGTACTTTGCATTCAATGAGAGCCTTTCCTTAAATTTTTAAAAAAGGAAAATCATCTACATCCAATTAAACAAAATCACCTGCAGAAAGTTTAGGATTTCCGCTTCCTAAACCTTGCTGTATTTATCTTGCTTGTGAGACTTAATCCCGCAGCTTTATTTCTAATTATATATTGTGCTATATTAGTTATCAATTCGATAAATTATTTCACATTAAAAGTGATCAAATTTTACATGTTATACACTAAATGAGTTTAATGAAATATAAAAAATTTAAAAGCTCTATTTCACATAAAAACTTTTAAAATTTAGAAAGTCGTAAAAAATTAATATTCTTTTATCTTGACTTTATAATTGTTTAAATTTACATTAACGGATATTTCCGCAAACCAGTACAAAGTTCGTAAATATATATATATATTTTTAATTGGTGTTTTTCGATGTGCTTCTTTACACAAATATGAGATTCCAAAATAAATATAATCGAAATCATGTGCCTTTTTTTATATTATCATTTTTTATCTAATCTTTTGCTTAGCTTACATATTATCTTAAATTAAATATTGTATATGTTCTTCAGATATGGCTTATCAATGTAAACTGATGGAATTCTATATTACTTTCAGAAGGCAACCATGATTATATATATTATAATGTTTTTTTTATTTCATTTTATGATTAGCCAGCATATTATCTTCAATTAAATATTTTATTTATTTTTGAACTATTGTTTATGAATGCATGCAGAAGGTACTTAATATTTATATTGGCAGGCTATCGTAATTAATTTATATTATAATTTTTTATCTAATCTTATTATCAGCTTATATATTATCGTAAATTAAATATTGTATTTATTTTTTAATTATTGATTGTAAGATAATTTTTTTCGGCTTTTTTTACTTTAAGAAAGCATTCATCAAACTAGAATAAAAATCTTTTTACAAAAAATAGTTTTAATTGTTTGATTAATCCATATATTTACAAAATCTTCTCAATTGTTTTCTTTTTTGAGATGCTTTCTTTAAGGGCACTCGATACCAAAAAAAAAATTCCACAATCTTTAATAAGATTATTAACCTTTGTGATAGATAGATGTCAATCGTGTATAAAACGAAATTTCTAAAATATTTTTCAAATTCAAAAGTTACAAATTTAAATCTTTTATTTTTAAAAAAAAACAATTGAGCATTTTTTTAAAAATCCTTCTTCTTCTGCAATTTTCAAAATATTTTCCTCAAGATTTTTTAAGGGGGACCTTACAATGTATGTAACAAAATTAGGGATCCGTTTTCTAATATCTATATTAGTTTGAGAGAAAAAAAATGATTTACAAAATTTTGTGAAATTTTTTGGTAAATATCAGATTTTTTCACTTTGAACATTTTTAGAAAAAAATCTAATCAAAATTTTAAGAAATCGATCCCTAATTCCATTAAGCATACTTTTAAGAGTGAGCAGAATTTTTTTTTATTTAATTACAATAAAATGTGATTGACTTTTAGCATTTTGTAGCAGACAAAATTTTGAAAAAAGCCAAACTGGGAAAAACAGCTTTAAAGTTTTCACCACAATAAAATTATTATAAAAACAGCTCATATGAAGTTAGATTTTTTTCAGAACAATTATATAGCATTGGTAAGTGTTAAGATACCAATTTTATTAATATGCATTATTATCATATTTATTAATGACCATTACCATATATAGGAATTATCAAAAAAATAAGGAAAAAATTATAAAATGATCACTTTTTTTTAATTCAATAAGTTTTTCAGTAAAAATATTTATAAAATAATCTGCAATTCTGTTTATCATATAAGCTATACTATACAGTAACAATTCAAGGCCATTTAATTAAAATTTAAATGAATCCCGCCATTTTGAAGTAGGTAAATTTTCTAGACAATGCATGCCTTAAAAAAAAACATATGTACAAAAATTTTCACTATGAAATGGTTTATATAAATGCATAATATTTTAAATAATATATTATCATTCAAACATAATTCTATAAAAGTTTTGTGTTGATCTGAGACGTATACATGAAATAATCAAAGCATAATTAACATAAGCAGTAACGACATTTTTGAAAATGACCAAAGAAATGTACAAAAAATCTATATAGCAAGGTAATATGGTGTATTATTATTCATAGCAAGGGAATGGGATTTCTTTTTAATGTGAGACATTTTCGAAACCAATTAATAAGCAGGTAAGCAATAAATAAATTAAGGAGTCTTGAAAAGTACAGTTTTGTTTTCAAAGTGATTATAATACAACCAAAGGTAAATTCAATAAAAAACCTCAACGAAAGTGGTAAAACTATAAATAAACAAGGATTTACTGTTTCTGTTTCAAACTTTGCCTCTTTTTATTTCATGGAAAAAAAGAAGGGCTTGGCTTGGCGTGAAATATGTCTGATGTAAGCACAGGAAGTGGTATGCCAGCTGATATCGCGTTAGACAAAATAGTTCCATATCTCATTAAATACTTGTCGGATTGTTTTAAAATTTTCAGAATATCAAGACAAAGGTTCAAGGATCATTATTCACAAAAAATTAGAAAATCGACATTTCCATCGATTTTCCGAAATTTTGAGGTACCGAGTCCCCTTAAAAATTGATTCAATTCTTTTTTAAAGTATATCAGCTTGTTCAATTAAATAAATGTTTTCAACAATTGGCCGTTCAAGAAATTATGATCTGGCATGATTTATTGAAATATGCATAGCAAATTTCATTCTATTCTTTTCTTTTCCATAACTTATTTAGTTAAAATCATTTAAAAAATGTTAACTTTTTCTTTGTTATTAATTACTCCTTTATTTTACTGATCTATTTTAATAAATTCATATCTTTTTAAAAAATAATTACGATTATTTTTTAATTAAATTAACAGTTTCTTGACCCCAGTCACCGAATAATTGAAAATTTAAAGAAAAGAACTTCTGCTAGAATTGCTGCAACTAACTGACCTTTCTAAGGAATTATATAGAAGTAATCTTTTCATATAATGTAAAACACTGTCTTACAACACCTTACAACTGTTTGCAGCACCTTTTATAATTACCACAACTTTTTGTTTATTATTACTATGTATCAAAAGGTAGAAACACAATTTAAATAGTTCTTCGTTGCTAATCATTTTATGGTTAAGTGCGCTCTTGGAAACTCTATTCCTGGCGCTGTGAGAAAAGATGTGTAGATTTAGTAACCATGTAGGTTAGATAATTTTAAGTTGAAACTGAAGTCTGGAGGGTTTGGTTTGGTACTGTGTGTCTGTGGTTTAAATAGAATTGACTAGAACAATGCAGCACATCTGCATCGGATGATCAATTGTTAGCCCAGTAATACTCTCACAGCAATTACTGTTATTATACGGCAAGTTCTGAATTTAGTGAGAGTAGTAAATTATGGAATTAAAAAAATTAACATCCAATTTAAAAAAATTCGCAATAAGGGTGAGTTTAGGATTCAGACAAACTATACCATGCCGTAATCATCTTGCTATTCAGTCTTATTTCCGGAGTCAAATTTCATACGTTATAAACTAAATGAATTTAATGAAATGTAAAAATTTTAAATCTAAATCGCATGTTTTTTGATTAAGAAAATCGCTTAGAAAAATTTAAAAGCTCTATTTCAAATAAAAAATTTTATAATTTAAAAATACGAAAAAAAAATCTTTCTTTGCTTTTTAATTGTTGAAAATTTAAATTTGCATTAAGATAATTTTTATGCTAACCAGTGCAACGTTCAGTCATAATTTTTAACTTATGCTTTTTGATGATTTATTCACACAAATATACGATTTAAAAATAAATATGATGGAAATCATACGTAGTTTGAGCTTAATATTACCATATTTTCTTTAGCCTTATGTTTATCTTAAGTATTATCTTAAATGAAGTGTTGTATTGTTTTCTTTAATTATGGCTTATCAATGTTCTTGATGGAATTCTATATTAATTTTGACTTACTACCTTAAATATCTTATATATATTTATTTCGAAATTTTACTTAAGTTTAATGGTGTTTAAAATCTTTGAATCTTAAATACTTAGCCGGGAGCACACCAATTAGAAAAATAATTTTCCTTTTTCTACGACAAAATATTATATTATTTCAGACCTTGGATTAATAACATTTATTGTAATGATCTGAACCAGAGAAAATTATTTCTCCCACTCTGACAAGGTATATAGTAAAAATGAGAAAATTGTAACAATGAATTTTTTTTGTCAAGAATTGAGCTATATTTAGGATAGTTAAACAATTTTGGTATATTAAACGGAGTGTTGAGAATTTTGAAATCACATACAGTTATACTTTATGCAAAAAAAATTATAATTTATAAGAGTTTTTTGAATATGTGTTTATTTTTACCATAACATATTTATCTCAAGCTATTTCTCAAAATTTCATTTTACTTTGATATGAATTCTTCCTATTTATAGTGATCTATTTCGAGAAATTCCTATCTTTTAAAAATTAATTGCTATAAATTTATTATTGTGTGATCAAGTTTCTTGCCACCAATTATAGAAGAATTGAAAATTAATTAAAAAAGAACTTCTGATAAAATTACTGTAGTTGAAGCCCGTTTCTGATGAAATATAAATAGCATAAAAATTTATAAAATATGTAGATAAAGGCATATCGCAAGTCTTTAGCAACGTCTTTTATATTTACCACAATTCTTAATTATTAATATTATATATGAAAATCTCCAACGTGTATAAAATATGATGTCTCTTTTTTATGTGAGTTGTTAAGTGAACTTTTGAAAGCGAGTTTTCCTTGAATTACGTTAAAAGAGCTGAATTTATTATATGTAAACAGGTTATCCTTGTTAATCTATGTAGTAATGAGTATTCTGTCGAAAACTACACACTCGTTTCCGTGCAGGGTGGAATGTGTGGTTTTAAAGGGAAGTGTCATACCTTTATCAATACGTCTGCATAGAATGAATGAATCGTCAGCCCTGTAATGCTCTCAGAGAAAGTACTATTAGTTCACCTTGAGGTCTTCATTCTGTGGGAACATTTCACATGGCATTTAGGATTGTGAATATTTACATTAAAAAAATTAAGAACCACGTTTAGTTAATAATTCCTTTATTCTATTACTGTAGTATAGTCAGTTGGATGGAAAAATGTTAAGGGTGAAACAGAAAAACTGGATAAACTTTGCGCAGCAAGATTTGCTATTTTAAAGAAATAAAAAACAGATTCAGAACTGTACCTATATGACTCATAATTTTCCAGAAAAATACGATAGAAAATGTATGGCTTCATATTTTTAGAAAAAATCTTTAATCAACCACTTAATTAATCACCGGGTTCCTGTTTTATGGCCACCACGATCTTCAGATCTGACCCTTTTAGATTTCTTCTATGTATCCTTGCAAAGGATTTGGTTTATCGAGATCTAGTTTCTTCAGAAATGGACTTGGTCCGTTCTTCTCCACAGTGCGTTTACTTTCGTAGACAGTACGATGATAGAACTTAGATAGTCATCCATAGCTGGATGCGCACATAAATATCTCCAAATGCACAGATGACATTTCCAACATCCTCCTATTGAAAACTATGCAAATACTTTCATGTTTCCAAAGAAGTTTTTTTTTTCATAAGTCAGATATTTTGTCATGCATTTTCTCTCGTGTTTTTCTCAAAAATTGTCGATCTTGAAGGTACAGTTCTTTGGGATATTTTCTAATGTTTTCCAAACAACGAATCTGGCTGTGCGGTGTTTATGCGGTCTTGCTGTAAAACCCTTTATGTTAACTATCAATTCAGTAAATTATTCAATAACACATCAAATCTCAAAAGTTTGAAACGAAATGAATTTTACAATATGTAAAATTTTATGAGCTTTATTTCCTATAAAAAATTAGTATAGTTTTTTATTTGTAAACCTTTTCACTGTTAGGAATATATTTTGATGCCATAAATGCATTTTTGAGGGGAATATAATAAAAAAATCGAGGTTTAATATATAATAAAGGTATCCTAAAATTAGCTCAATATTTGAAATGGCCATCATTAAAGCAATAAAGTATTGGGAGACTCTTAAAAATCTTCTAAAAACTAATGGTTTCTGGTTAGTAAAAGAGGTACTTACGTATTAGACCGTCCAACTTTATCGTCCAATTCTTAAGTCTTCGCCAATGAGTTGCTATGCCGCCAGTTATGGAAATCCGGCAATGGTGAAATCCGTTTATTTTTATCGCCAAATATAAATCCGTCGCCATCGAAATACTAAACCGTTGGCGATCGTTGGTGAAGACAGTCCAATACGTAAGTAGGGTAAAAGAGAAATTTCCGGAATTAGTCTAATAGATTGTGTGAATTAATATAATTTGATTTGTTTTAACTAGATTATTTAAAGTCAAAGGCTTATGACAACAATGTCACATCCACATTTGCACTGAATGAGGAATTTTAACACTTTAATCAAGATCAATAGTGTTTTAAGTCTTTGAATTTCACATTAATAACAGGGAACAGACTGAATTATAAATTAATAATCCCGTTTCTAAGACAAAATATTAAATTACTTAAAAGTTGGGTCTAATAATAGTTACTGTAATGTTTTAAGACAGAGAAAGCAATTTCTCCTACTATGTCAATGTGTAGTCGAGAAACAATTTTTTTAAATATTAAACACTGTGTGGAGTATTTTTAAATTTGAAACGCAAAAACAGTTATGTTTTACGATAATTTTTATTTCATTTATATAGTTTCGTGAATATGTGTTTGTTTATGCCATAACATATTATTTCAAGTCTTTATAACATTTATATGTTTTTTAAATATTATTCACTCTTTTTTTAATGATCAAAATTAGTAAATAACGATGTTCCAAAAAATAATTACAATAATTTTATTATTGAGTTATTGAGCTTTTTTTTGATGAATTAAAAATTAATTTTTTTAAAAGTACTGGCAAGCTTGCTACAGATTACAGCCCTTTCTGTTGAATTATATATAGCATTAATATTTTTTTATAAAATGTAGATAAAATCATATCTCATACCATTTGCGACATCTTTTAAAACTACCACTATATATTTAAGTACTAAAATTATATATATAAAATTGTAGACAATTTTTTCAGATAATTCGCATTTTCTGCCAAGGGAGCTCCCGGAAACAGATTTTCTGGGCGCTGTGAGAAGTTCCAAAATAAGTATTTCTTTTGCGGTATGCAAACTATTTTTATGTTTTGTGCGAAGTGGTTTCAGATTCTACTCCTGATTCTCTCAAATAGTCATCTAAGGGGGTTGGTTAAACGTAACTTCCGCCAGGGTTAAACATCTACAGATGGTGTAGGAGAGAAGGGGTGGCATCTATTGTGTAGTGCTCGTCCTCTGACAGCGGTTCAAAACTACGAGGCCCAACCGAAAGTAGCCCTTTTGTGGATTTACAATGGAATGTTAATATCACTAATCCCATGAAGTCGGTAAAACAAAGTCTTTAGGACACAATGTATGAAATCCTACGTAAAAAAATATAGAGAATGAAGTGAATGTATTCATTTTCTTAACTTAAATGCAGAAAAGTTCAACAATTTTCAATGACATACAATACTACTATTAATCACTGTTTTTTTAATGATCAATTTGAATTAATAACCATCTTTTTAAAAAATCATTACTTTAAGTTTATTATGGAGTTGGCGAGTTTTTTGCTGAAATTATTGAAGAATTAAAAAGTAACTTTAAAGAATTACTGGCAAACTTACAACAGTTAACCTCCCTTTCTGGTAAATTTCATATATATATATATATATATATATATATATATATAAATAT
>JAOUZG010050066.1:610047-625725 GCA_026289955.1 Argiope argentata | reverse complement strand
AGTAAAACCTCAGCGTTAAATAACAAATTCTAATTCTGGAATGGGAAAAAAAGGGTTATCTTCACCTTTCCAGTAAAAGATAGCAGTGGAGTGAATAGGATTTTTTTTTTCGGGGAACGCTGAGATTGAATTGGTTTTATAAACATAATACTATTTGTCAATCTTTTCAACGCTTTAAAAACTCTTAGAAATAGAGAATGAATACATTGTGGTTTCAAAAGACATCAAGAAACCGACGTTAAAGGTTATTTAGAAAGACAAAAAATAATTTTCTTATTCATCGAAATCAATTTACAAAGTCTTGATATGCTATTATTGATGAAATAACAGTAATTTTTAAACAGTTGAATAATTTCATTCTGTGCAAAATCAGTACTTATATTTGAACCTATCCTTTTCGTATATCCTTTAGAAATTAAAAGTATTTTTTATAATATTTAGAAACAAAGATTTACATCAATATCCCTTAACAAATACAATTGCTAAATCTATATAAATAAAATGGAAACGTGAAATGTGTTGCTAAGCTCAAAACTCGAGAAAGGCTCGAACATTCCTGTTAACTTTTTAAAAATCTTTTCATTAAGACACGAGAAAAAAATTGGAAACATATGAGGCAATAGTAAAAATGACACTTATCTTACTTTCCCGCCAAAAATCTACATTACCCCCACTATCAAATGAAAACAGTTTGCTTTTTTTCCACTCTAATGAGGTTAGGATTAACGTGTTTTCGACTGATCGTTTCAAACGATTCGGTTTATTTTCGTAGGATTTGATGAATTGGAAGATTAGAATTGTTAATAAATCCATTTTTTGATTCAATTTAAAGTATTTTTGAATTAAAAAAAATACAGATTAAAGAAAAAAATTTATGTTGCGTTACAACAACAGGCATAGAAAATTCACACATTTGGGATACCATAATTGGCGTTGAAAATTCACGCATGCGCAGTGTGTTGAAATTGTTGACAACATTTTTTCATTTTAATTAAAAGTTTAAAAAATATTCGTTAATTGTTGTTGTAGCTATTTTTAATTTCGATCGATAGATAAAATAGACTTAAATGATTTTAAAGAAATACTGACTTGATTTGCTGTTTTGCTTTATTTCAGGTACACACTGCAAATAAATCGTCTTTAGGTGTGTTGTGTGCTTGTCGATGCGAAAGAAGTCACAGGGAAAAGCTAGCACAAAATAAACTCTTTCAAAGTGTTTCTCCCTTTTTTGTTTTAAGGCACCTTTTTTCAGTAAGAATTTTTTTCTTTTAGCAAAACACAGATTAGATTTAATGCAAGAATAAAATTTGACTGAGTTATCTACTAAATCTCCACCAGATGTCTCTACAAATGCATGTTAGAAGAGAGGATATAATAGAAAATGGTTTCCATATTTGGGCTTATAGAGTTGTTTTTATTTTTCCCGAAAGCATGAAAATTTAATTACAAGAAGTCTTTCCCACTAAATTTTCTGAATTCTTGCGTTTTTGGTCATTTTCTTCAAAAGGCTCATTGTCTTTTCAGCGTCTAATTTTACAATTTCCACTGAATGAGAGTTTCTTGTGACTCTCAACACTTTAAATTTGTTTTTCGAATGTGGCAGCACCCTTTTCAAACATCGGTATGGATGTTGCTATGTTTGTTAGAAAACTCTATAGTTTATTTGGTTTTTTATTAATGTTTTATAATCACCCAGTTTTCTTACTATATGCTTATATCAAATTAAAGATCACTATATTCCGAAAGTTTTCAAGCTTTTATTTTGCTTCAAGCTTTAATACATTTAAAAATAAGGTTTAAATTAATTATTTCATTTCAGTAATTCGATTACAGTCCCATTGGATCATCAAATAGGCAGGTTACAATTCATGAAAAATAACCTTAAAAAACATGTTATCACGTAAAAGCAAATTTTTTTTCAAAGATTGTTTGTCATATTTTTGTTAATTTTTACTGTTTCCAAAAATTAGCGAACTTCTTATATCTTTGGGATTTTCAATTGTTAAACATCGTTTATAACCCTATGTTGTATGATGATTCTTAATCCTGCTGATACTTACTATGACCTCACTGATTTTGACGGTCGAATTCGGCTACAATGTGAATGGAGTAATTTTTATAAAATGAAATTATAGGTATATGAAGACTTTTTCAACGTCTTTTATTAATTACCACTATTTCTATCTTTTAATTTTTTATATGAAAGTGTAAAAGTTGTATCCTTTTAGATAGACTATGTAATCTCTCCAAAATAATGCTCATGGGAAGAATACTTTCCCTAGAGCAACATGTTCAATTTGTAGTATCGCTGGATCGAATGTGGTCTAGTTATTTTGATTCGAATGCGTAATAATTTGCACTTTTTTGGAGGGGGTGGCCGTTATGGTTTTTAAACGCAAAATAAGCCTGTTAACCCTCGTGAGCTCTTCCCTCTCTAACTTATCTACATAGAGAAATCCACCATCAACACTTTAATAACTTTAAAAAATCAGTAGTCGAAAAATAAAACAAAACACCACAAGCGAAAAATAAAAAATTTATATTCTCCATCAAAATCTCAAATAAATCAGCTTTTAATAACGTGTTGCCATTGCATTTACAAAAGCTCTGATCAAAAAAAAAGTTAACGAGCACAGAAAATAAAACCTAGAAAATGGGATTTTGAACTCATGATTATATGAAATGAAGCAATAAGGAAATGCGATATTTTTTTAAACAATCAATGCGAGACGAAGTTTTTTTAAATCGTTTGCAAAACTAAAGTGACTCATTCAATGAAACAATTACAATGAATAAAAATATAATTCAAATTTCACGAGCACGTGGTGCTTGGCCGTTCAAGAAATGATGCTCTGACATGATACATTGAAATATGCATATCAGATTTCATTTTAATCTTTTCATTTCCATAACTTATTTAGTTGAAGTCATTTCAAAACATTGATTATTTCTTTGATATCAGTGATTCCTTTTTTTTACTGATTCTATTTTAATAAATTCTATCTTTTAAAAAATCATTACAATTAATTAATTACCAAGTTCCTTGCCCCCAATACAGAATAGCTGAAAATTATTTTGAAAAAAAGAACTGATAAAATTACTGCAAATAGCAGAACGTTCTAATGAATTATATAGCAGCAATCTTTTCATAAAATATTAAGGCATGTCTTAAGTCTTTTGTAACACATATTATAATCACCACAATTTTAAAATGCTATTACTATATATGAAAAAGTAGATAAAGGTGTTAATCTTCATGAATTTGATGGCTTTTTAATAGTCTTTTGTGCTGTAGGAAACATGTGGCAATTATACCCTGTATGTTTGTTAATATTGAGATGAACTGAAGACTGAAGGGTTCGATTTGGCAATGGGTGTCTGTGGTTAAAATAGAATAGGGAACAAATTTTCAGCACATCTGCATGAAATGATCAATTTTAAGCCGAGTAATGCTCTTAAAGAAAGTACTGCTACTATACTGCAAGTTATGTATTCAATGAGATCATTTCCTTATAGAATTCAAAAAATGGAATGAGTTGAATTCAATTTTAAAATAATTAGCAACATCGGTCAGATTAGGATTCAATCATTTTATACGGTTCCGTAATCATCTTGCTATTCAGACTTATTTCCGGAGTCAAACGTTTTAAACTGAGTGATTTTAATGAAATGCAAAAGTTTTATAATCTCTATATCACATATTTTTTCTTTCTTTTAGAAGTTCACTTAGAAAATTTAAAAGTTCTCTTTGACATGTAAAATTTTGTAATTTAAAAAGTCGAAAAAATTTTCTTTCTTTTCTTTGTAAATTTAAATTTATATTAAGAGAATTTCTCTGCTAACCATTGCAAAATTCGAATAATTTTTTTAATTTATGCTTTTTGATGATCTTATTCACACAAATATACGATTCAAGAATAAATGTGATGGAATCATACGTAAATTGAACTTTATACTACTATTTTTTTTATCTAATCTTCTGTTTAGCTTATATATTATCTTAAATTAAGTTCGATATTTATTCTTGAATTATGTCTTATCAATGCAAACTGATGGAATTCTATACTAATTTCGACTTAATACAGTAATTATTTTATGTATATTTATTACGAAATTTTAATTGAGTTTGATGGCGCTTTAAATCTCTGAATCTTAAATTAATACCAGGGAGCAAACCGATTAGAAAAATAATTTTAAGTCTTGTAGGACAAAATAGTATTTTATTTAAAATCTTAGACTAATAATATTTATTGTAAGATCTGAAACAGAGAAAATTATTTATCCCACCCTGCCGGGGTATATAGGCAGAATGACTAATTTGTAACAACGCATTGTTTTTATCAATAATTGATCTACATTTAAATCATCAAACACTTTTTTTATATTAAATGAAATGGAGTATTTTTAAATTTTAAAAGCACTTACAGTTATTTTAAAGCACTTATAGATTTTTTTTCATTTATATTAGTTTCATAAATAAGTGTTTATTTATTTCAAGTCCTTTCTCAAAATTATGTATTTTTTAATATGAATTACTCCTTTTTTAATTATCTATTTTAGTAAATAACTTACCTTAAAAAATAAATTTCTATAATTTTATCATTGAGTTAGCAAGTTTTTTTGCTAAAATTATTGAAGAATTCAAAATTAATTTTAAAAAAGTACTGCCAAACTTACTACAGTTTGCATCACTTTCTGGTAAATTATATAAATAGCATTAATTTTTTTATAAAATGTATATTAAGACATAACTCATATCTTTTGCGACCTTTTAAAAGTACCACTATTTCTATTCGTTTTTACTATTTATGAAATTTTAGAAACTACTTTGATAAATATTTGCTAGCATTATGTTGTCAAGTGAACTCTTAGAAACAGGTCAACCGTGGGCTATGTGCAAATGGTTGAAGAATAAATAGTTTTTTAGTGGCGTGCAAACTATTTTTATTAGTATGTTTGTTGCGAGGTGGTTTCAGATTCTAGACCTGATTATGCCAACTAACCGTAGTATAAGGGGGGCAGTTGCACGTTAAATCTACCTAAGTTATGCATACTGCAGATGGTGTGGTGTGTTGGGAAGAAGGAGTGTCATCTAAAGTGTAGTGCTCGCCATTTGACAGCGGTTCAAAATTACGAGGTCCAACCATAGAGCTGGTATACTAATAGAGAGAGGGCAACCCTACTAGGCCGTGGAACAAGATCGAAACACGTGCTGTGTGTATAGAATTTGTATTCACTGTAACCGCATTATCCATTTCCCATTATATTTCAATGGGAGATCTTTTCTCGCTTTTAATTGTTCAATTTTAAAGCTTATTTAAGCCATGGTTAACTATTGCTGTGCAATTGAATGCAAAGAAAAAGCTTCTAAGGGCAGTTCTCTGTCATTTCACTGGTAAATACAATAAAACATATTCTATTTATATTCATTTTAAAATTTCGTAGCCCCGATCACTCAGTGATTTTGTGATTATAACTGAATAATATTTCATAGTTTGGTTTACTTATTGTATTTAATTTGTTAAACTTGTCATTAAGGATTATTTAAATAATGGAATTGCATAATATATTGCTACTTGCTTTATTTTAAGCTCGAATGTGTTGTTGGATGAAAGCTTGGCGAGATTTTTTCTCGCCAAAACAAGTGTTTATGTAAACATTATTACGTAAACATACTTTTTATTCATCCAATCAAGTTAAAATTAATTTTTTTAAACTTGTTGTAGATGTCGTTTGATTTTAATTCAGTTTTTTAAAAATATTAATTCATAAATTTAGTTAATTAATTAAAAACTAACTTTTTCTCCAAAAGTCTTCATTTCCCCATCGACAAATAAATAACGAATTCAGTTTTTTTTTCCCCTTACAGTATTGGGGTTAGGCTTAACAGGTTTTCGGCCGATTCTTTCAAACGATTATGTGTTTTTTCATAATGTTTGATGTATTTAAAATTTAAAAAAATTAATTAATAGAATTTTCTGATTCCTTTTGAAGTACTTTCGAATTAAAATAATACAGAATAAAGAAAATTAGAAATTTCTAATTTGTATGTGTGTTCTCAACTGGCGCAGAAAATTATTTCATTTTGCGGGGTCACAATTTGCTTTGAATCATCAATTGGCGATGAAAATTTAATGCTAATATAATTTTTTATCAATTATTTAGAGTAATTGCAATTGTTAGACCGGGACAGTTGAAAGCTATTTCTTTTTTCAGGGCAGCTCTTAATTGTTGTTCTAATTAATGCTCGTAGTTTCAAATGTAAATATTTGAATTATGTTTAGAAATTTCAATTTAAAATAAAATATTATTTTCTTTATGTTTCATTAACAATTATTTGGTGTCATAATTTGTGATCCCTTTTATTTAAAAAAAGGTTCTTTTAACTGAACCATAAGCTTTATTTAGTCAATAAATATTTGTTTATAGTCACACCAAATACTCTGTATTTTTTAAAAAAATTAAAATTCATGAACTTTTTTTAAATTAACATTCATGAAATTTAATTTGATAATACATTGATTTAAATACTATACACAACCAGATGCTTATAAAATTAATACGCAAAAATATATTTACAATTGTTAACTAAGGTTTATTTTTATTAATTAAAATTAAGTTAATTTTTATTTTTATCAACTACCTAAAATTAGATTTACATGCAATTAATAAATAATAACAAACTAACTTTGACTCAGGTGCATTAACAAAAGCTGTGTTGAATTTCTTTTTAAAATATTTTGTTTGCCTCCGGTCGCTAAAATTACTAAAATGAACAATCTACAGAATGAATATGTAGAATTATGATAATTATAGCTTTTTCCACTTTTGAAAATAATTAAGTAACCTCTGATTAATTCTTTTAATTTTTTATTGGGATACAATAAAAGTTTTCACCTGTATTTCTTTATATACAAAGAATCAACAGATAAATTATATTAGAAAAGGTTTCCTACCAGTTTTAGACTTTAAATAATAATTACAATAATAAATAAAATCGTAAGAAATTCAACATTGTATAAATCAAGATTTTATAATTTCTCTTTGTAATAACATAGATAGTATTATGAAGCGGGGGAGAGACATATGTCGTTTTTAAAAAGGCATTTTTTTAAGAATCTTTTTGAGATAATGGCAGAAAATATTTGAACATTAAATGTAAAATATAAAGAGGTTTTTAAGTAAATAAAAGAAATAAAATATTTACTTAAAGAAGAAAAATAATCACTTTTAATTAATGTTTAAAAAAACAAGCATAAAAACCTTAACATGATTTAAGTCGACAAATTCAGATATTGATGTTTTGAAAACTAAAAATTATCTTCGAAACCAGTTTGCTTGTATTTGCTTAGTACAATAATTTCTTAAGAAGAAAAGAAAAAAAAAACTTTCCAGAAAATGAAAATCTACCGGAAATTACAATTGCCGGAAAGCCAAATACTTGAGATTTTGTGTTTGCCGAGATTAGGGATAAGTCACCAAAAATGGCATCTTTTCTCTCATATTCCTCACACGCCGCGTGCTTATGCTGCGTACGGATATCCAGACAAAAAAGATACGGCTAGCGCCCTCTATTTATATACCTGCTCTATGGGTCCAACCGAAAGCAGCCCTATTGTGGCTTTAAAATTGGAAGTTAATATCACTGAAATAAACTAAACCCATAAGTCGGTAAATCAGAGTCTTTAGGAAACAATGCATCAAATCCGATGTAAAAACTATGGATCATGAAGTGAATGTATTAATTTTCTTAATGCAGAAAAGTGAAACAATTTTCAAGGATATACAATATTGTAAACTCTGAAAACAAAAAATCGTTGTAAACTTTGTTCGATATATTTTTTGACAAAGCAAAGTGTCTACAATTCCAAAATTAGATTACATCTTCCATTTTATTCCTTTTTCCAACAGATTCTTTCGTTCCAACCCAGCAAAAGTAAAGCCTATTTTTTTATTTCGATGAAAACTTGGTGAAACTTGAATAAAAGATGACTTTTTGCGAAGATTCATCTTCTTCTGTGAGACAAAAAAAAAATCAAACAAAAAGGGCAAATCCTCGACAATTATCCATGATAGGGTATGAGAAGGGTAAAGATTTTTTAAAACCTCAGCATAAATATCAATTTAGACTTCTTTCATTCTCAATAAATCATAACAATACAAAATTCATATATATTTTTTAAAGTTATGCTTTTCGATGTGTTTTAAAACTTGTGTAGATAAGGGTTATAAATATATATATTTTTTTAATTTTCAGCAATTTACACTTCCCTGGATCATCAAATCGATATGTTACCTACATGAAAAATAACTTTTCAAAATGTATTTTCACTTAAGAGCAAGCTTATAGTACAGCGATTATTTGCTATTATCATGTCAGAACATGATGTTGTTTTGGGGGTGAGGTTTTGCGTGTCAACAAAAATCAGTAGGCGAAAAATAAAAATTTTACTATCTGCACTAGCATCTCAAAAAAAATCAGCCTTTAATAACGTGATGTCATCCCATTTACTCCGATTAAAAAAATAAGTTCATTAATTCAGCGAATAAAAAATAAAAAAAATGCCATTTTGAGCATGTGATTATAAGAAATGGAATAAATAGGAAATGTGATATTTTTTTAGCAATAAATCCGAAGTTTTTTGAATCTTTTGCAATAATAAAGTGGCTCATTCAATGAAGCTATTAAAATGAATAAAAATATAATTTTACTCGCACGAGCACGTGGTGCTTGGCCGTTCCAGAAATGATGTTCTGACATGATACATTGAAATATGCATAACAGATTTCATTTCAACCCCCTTTTTTTACTATCCTTTTCAAAAATTTTCTTACTTCTTATATCTTTGCGATTTTTAACTCTTAAGCATCGTTTGTTACCCTATACTGTATGATGATTATGAAATTTGTCGATCGAATTCAACTACAATGTAAACGGAGTTAGTTTTACAAAATGAAGTTATAAGTATGTAAAGACTTTTTAATATCTTTTATTGATTACCACTATTTGTATCTATGACTACTTTATAAGAAAGTGTATAATAACACTATAATTTGAGAAACTTCCATATGTTTTCCTAAAATATATGCTCTTGGAGTAATTATTATCTAGGAGAAATGTAAGTAATATGTAAGGAGTGCATGGGGTAAGGGATGAGTTGTTTTATATCGTGTGCGAAGTATTGTGCGTTGTTCCCATCTTTAATCGACAGAGTCGCAGTTATGTCTTTATACTGTGCGAACACTTTTAATTGCTGTTGATGTTTTCCAACGTTTAGCCTATCTACATAGATAGATCAACCATCAGCACTTTAATGACTTTAGAGAAAGTACTGTTTTGTACATTTCAACCATCCATAAACTGGACACCTTCAAATAGAATTTAGGATAGAAATAATCAGTCCCTAAATTTAAAAAGATTAAGATGAAATCGGCTATGCATATTTTAACGTATCGTGTCAGAAAATTATTTCTTCAACGGCCAAGCACCACGTGCTCGTGCGAGTTAAATTATATTTTTATTCATTTTAATCGTATCGTTGTATGAGTCACTTTAGTATTGCAAACGATCCAAAAAAACTTTGCTTCGCATTAATTGTTTTAAAAAATGTCACATTTTCCATTTATTTCATTTCATTTAATTACGTGCTCAAAATGACACTTTCCCAGGTTTTATATGCTGTAATCATTAACTTATTTATTTTTTTTAATTGGAGCTTTCGTAAATGCATTGGCATCGTGTGATTAAAAACTGATTTTTTTTAAGATCATCGTGAATATTTTTATAAAATTATATATAATATAATTTTTCGCCTACGGATATTTTTTTAGCCTACGAGCTTTTGTTGACACCACAAAGCCTCATTCCAAAAACACTATTATGCTCTAACACGATAACAGTGAAAAGGAATTTAGGATTCCTCCATCCTCAATAAATCATTCAATTTTAAAAATGTCAAATATTGCAAGCTTTAAAATAACAAATTTTATGAAAAGTAAAAATTTTATAAATTATATTTCTCACAAAAAAATTTAAAATGTACTAATACCTAATTTTTTAAAATTTTTGTTAAGAAATTATTGAAACTTTAAATTAATATTATTGGAATTTTCTGCTAGTCACGACAACCAGAAATGAAATTTTTAAATTTATGCTCTTCGATGTATTCATTCGCTCAAATATACAAATCAGGAATAGATATATTTGAATATTGTAACCTAATTAGTATCTAGGTTATAATTTATTTTATTTAATTTTACGCTCAGTTTATATATTATCTAAAATAAATATTGTATTTATTCTTTAATTATGATTTATCAATGCAAGCATTTCGGATTCTGTATTAATTTATTATCTATGCTACTTTTGATGTGTTTATTTCCATAAATATACGATTCAAGAATAAATATGACTGAAATAATGTGCAATTAATTTTTATTCTAAAATTTCTTCTATTATCATGCCAGAGCATGATCTGGTTTTGGGGATCTGGTTAATAACGTGTTGCTAATGCATTTACAAAAGCTCTGACTTTAAAAAAATGATTTAATTGCTACAGCAAATAAAACCTAGAAAAATACAATTTCGAGCGCGTGATTAAATGAAATGAAATAAATAGGAAATGGTATATTTTTTTTAACAAAAAGTACGAGACAAAGATTTTTGGATCGTTTGGAATACTAAAGTGACTAATTCGAAAGAAGTAATTAAAATGAATAAAAAGTATAGTTTAACTTGCACGAGCACGTGGTGCTTGGCCGTTCAAGAAATTACGTTCTGTCATGATACATTGTAATATGCATAGCAGATTTCATTTTAATCTTTATTGATGACTTTGATTAATAGCAGGTTGTCAACCAATCAGTAAAATAATCTTCCTTTTTCTGTGACAAAATATAATTTTCTTTAAAAGTTTTGTCTAATAATATTTATTGCAATGTTCTAAAACAGAGAAAGCCTTTCCCCCCACTCTGCCAATGTATAAAAGGAAATTGAATAATTTGTAACAAGGTTGTGTTTTTTTGTTGTTGTTGTTAAGAATTGATCAATATTTCAATAATCAAAGTCTTGTATATTAAAAAAAGTGTGGAGTGTTCCTAAATATTAAAAGAACATTCAGTTATTTTGTATGAAAATTTTTGTTTAATATATAAAAGCTTTATCTTTTCCGTAATTTATTTATTTAACGACATTTCACAAAATTAATTTTTTCTTTGATATTATTTATTCTTTTTTTAACAGATCTAATTTAGAAAATTCTCCTCTTTTTTTTAAAAAAATAATAATTACCATTACTTTATTATTGAATTATCAAATGACTTACCCCAAACTATAAAAGAATATAAAAATAATTTTAAATAAGTTCCTGTAAAATTAATGAAATAAGCATCTCTTTCTAATGAATAATATAGCAGTATTGTTTCATAAGATGTATTTAAGGCATATCTGAAGTCTTTTTCAAGATCTTCTACAATTACCACTATTTATAATAAATAATATAGGTTATGTATGAGCAGGTAAATGAATATTTTAGAACAAATACTTAGAAATTATTTTAGATCGAAAACTTACATGGAGGCCCCACTTTATCTATATTAAAAACAAGTTCCAAGAGCTAACAAGAAAATTCTTTCCCCTAATCTCAAGGAACTCAAAAATGAATAGGGATAATAAGTTACTTATTTACACAGCCTATTTGCGTCCAATATTAACTTATGCCTGCCCAGTGTGGGGGTACGCTGCTAAAAGCAACCTTAAAATAATCTATCAGCAACAAAATGATATCATCAAAATTATTTGTAAAGCACCAAGATTTTTCTCTAACAGTGATATTCATCACGCAATTAACTACCCAACACTTAAAAGTTTTATCAACAAGATTGCAACTACCTTTTTCAAAAACCTAGATGATATTGATAACTCGGCCATTAAAAACATACCCAAATACAACCCAGATCCCAAAATTAGAAGACCCAAAAATGTCATCCTTTAACTTTTTAGGTGCACTTCTTTAACTCAAACTACCTTTTTCAAGATCATGGCGCCATCTACCGATATTAATTGCTATACAAATTTTCATCCTGTCAGAAACAACAGTTAAAAATTTCCCTGATCGCTTTCGGCAGCGTACTCCCTCACCCTCTCCCAAGTTTTAGCCAATAGGAAGCCTTATTCGCCAAAGTCACAAACTCTTAGCCAATCAGGAACGTTGCTTCACCAAAAATACAGAAACAAATTGAAATTCGCTCTGTTAAATCCTTAAGTCATGGTAGTATATCAAAAGCAATAGCCTTTAACAGCCACATCATTAAGGAGATAGACCTTTTCTCTAAAGGTCGGGTGCTCCGACAATCCTTTTAATGAAGATGAAGAGTATATCTTAGTAAATAAAGTGTATAAGTTCGTTCTCAGTCGTGTAAGCTCTAGGAAATGAATTTCCAAAGAGCAATTCAAAAGGTGTTAAAAAGAAATAGCTAAATTATGGGGCTTATTAGAGTTTAATTATAGGACCTGGTTGGTAGAGAGTTGGACTCGTGCTCCTTAGGTTGCGGATTCGAAGCTCACCGGGCAAAAGATCCCAAGAATGTGTGGCGGCTGGAGCTCGTTAAATCTGTTCGTGGTCGCAAAGTCCTCTTCCAGATCGAGAGTAATATCACTGGGGGTACTGGGCCAGGGGTGATCGTTCCCTGTACCAGGTCTAAATTACGATCTGAGATGAATGAATGAAATTGCATGAATGTAGTCCGCCCCCTAAAAAGGGTTGTGACGTGTGTGTAGCTAAGTCGTACTCTCAGCCCTAGATGGCGCTACTCGTAAAACAAGAGACGTATATTTCCGGCTTAATCTGCTGATGTATCAGCGGGGCTTGTCCATGGCAAGTGCTATAAGTAACAACAACAACAGCTAAATTATATGGGAAACGACTTATTCTATCACGCATTCTCAGTAGGAATTATTGCATTCTGTTGGTGATTGGAGGTCTCGCTATTGTGGCAAATTTAAATTTTGATTGAGGGACTTTTGCTGCTAAAAAGTGTAAAATTTGAATATACTTTGGTAAAAATGCTATTTGATGATCTTATTCAAACAAACATATGATTCTAGTATATATACGATCGAAATCATAACTAATTTAGAATTTATATTATCATTTTTATCTATAATTAAGCTTAGCTTGTATATAATATTGAAAAAAAATATTGAATTTTTTCTTGAATTATAGATTATCAATTTAAACCGAAGGAATTCTCTATTTAATTCGGCCAACTACCATAATTAATTTCTATTAGAGATTTTTTTTTTCTAAAAATACTATTAGTTAATATACTATCCTAAATTATTTTTTTATTTATACTTTATCTGTGGTTTACCAATTCAAACAGATGGATTTCTAAATTAATTTCGGCATGCTACCTTAATTAATTTATATTATAATCTTTTTATCTAATCTTGATTAGCTAATATGTTATCTTAAATTAAATATTGCATTTATTCTTGAATTGAGGCTTATCAATTCAAACTGATAGAATTCTATATTAATTTCTACATACTACCGTATTTAATAAATTCACACTTATTTCGAAACTTTTATCATTATCATTTTATGTCTGGACCGTAAATTAATAGCAGGCAGATACCAATTAGTAAAATATTCTTCTCTTTTCTAGGACAAAATGATAAATTATTTCTACAATAAGACTAATAACATTTATTGTAATGTTTTAAAATAGAGAAAGCAATTTCTCTCGACGTGCCAAGGTAAACAGGGAAAATGGAAAAAATATAAAAAAGCAATATTTTTGTCAAGAATTTATTTGTATTTTGGTCGTCAAACACTTCTTGTACTTCAAAGAGAGTGTGGAGTATTTTTTTTTTAAATTTTAAAGCACATTCGATTATGGTTTTTTAAAATATTTCTTTGAGTTTTATAAATAAGTGTTTATTTTGTCCATAAGTTATTTATTTAAAATCCTTACCGAACATTATTTTTTCTTCGATATCAAATATTACTTTGTATATTGATCTATTTGGAAAAACTGATGTCTTTTGAAAATAATAATTACTATTATTTTTATTGAATTTGCAGGTTTCTGTCCGTCAATTTTAAAAGAAATGAAAATTGATTTAAAAAAAACTTTTGGTAGAATCAGTCCATACAACTGCTCTTTTAATGAATTATACATAGCAATAGCTCTTACCCGCGACTTCATACGAGTTGAAATTTTGATGTGTATAAGTGAGAGCTGACAGTCTAATCACAATGTAAAATGTTATCAAAACCGTGTGCATTCATAAATTTTCAACGTCAATTGGAGCAACGCAATGACGTGAATTTTAAGCACCAGGTGGGGTAACGCAATTCAGATTAGAAAATTTTAATTTCAATTCATATCTTTTATTTTTATTCAAAAGCACTTCTGAAGGAATCAAAGGACCTATTAATTAACGATGTTTAATTTTAAATTTATCATACACTAAGAAAATAAACAGAGTCGTCTGAAATAACCGGTCGAAAACATATTACGTCTAACATCATTAGCGTGGGGGGCGACAAAATACTTAAAAGCTGTAGACTTGAAACTATAAAGGTACTTTAAAAAATTTAATCGCAAATGATGAAAATAGGCAAAAGGAATATGTACAGCAAAAAAAATCAAGACAGATGAACAGGGACTATCGAAATATATTAACACAAGAACAGCGTAAGAAAAAAATAATCTTCCTTTTGAATAGTAAGATAATATTTAAATGAAAATCGGAAACAGAAAAATAAAAACAAACGATTAGATATTTTTAAATGTTTTGTAATGATTAAAAAGGATTTCTGTCGTGAAATCCTACAATAAGTCACAAAGAATACCGGAAATAGAAAAATAATAACAAACGATTCGAAAAGTTCAAGCAGATGTTTTCAGATTTTTAAAATTTTTTGGTAGAAAATTTAGTTTTTAATTAATAAAAATATTTACCACTCAATTAACCGGAACTAAAAATTAGCCTATGTTCTTCTGTAGACTATAATCTATCGCTGAGCTAAATTTTATCCAATTTCCTTCAGCCGTTCTGGCATGATTGAACCCCATCATCCATCCATCCAAACTTTTACATTTATAATAGTGTAGATTGGTCTTTTCATATAAAGTAGACAAGTCTCAAATCTTTTGTAACATTTTTCATAATCACCACTACTTTTATATATTATAACTATATATGAAAAATATAAAGTTAACTGTTAGTAGTCTACATGAATAATTATTTTATGGCGTTCTGCAAGTTGTCGCACTTATGTAATCTAAGGGCAACGTTTCAGGAGGAGAATTCGTTATGATTTTGATACAATTCCTATTACCATATGCAGTTGCTAATATTGTGCTGAGCTGCAGATTCGAGCGGTCGTTTTTTAACTGCCATTTTTTAATTATTGCATCTTCATGTGTTCTGTTGTGACTAATGGCACTTGCCATGGACAAGCGAACGGTGATATGATCAACAGAAGATTTGAGCCTAAGAAATACATCTCTTTGATTTTTACAAATAGCACCATCTATGACCAAGACTACGACTTAGCTACTCACACATCACAACCCTTTTTAGGGGGCGAACTTCATTCATTCATCTCTGACCCAGTACCCCCAGTCATACTAGTACCCCAATCTAGGGCCAAGAGTACGACTTAG
>JAOUZG010050066.1:559491-600379 GCA_026289955.1 Argiope argentata | reverse complement strand
ATTTTAAAGAAATACTGACTTGATTTGCTGTTTTGCTTTATTTCAGGTACACACTGCAAATAAATCGTCATTAGGTGTGTTGTGAACTTGTCGATGTGAAAGAAGTCACGGGGAAAAGCTAGCACAGCATAAACTCTTTCAAAGTGTTTCTCCCTTTTTTGTTTTAAGGCATCTTTTTTCAGTAAGAATTTTTTTCTTTCAGCAAAACGCAGAACAGATTTAATGCAAGAATAAAATTTGGCTGAGTTATCTACTAAATATCCACCAGATGTCTCTACAAACGCATGTTATAAAAGAGGATATAATAGAAAATGGTTTCAAAAATTGGGCTTATAGGGTTGTTTTTCTTTTCTCGAAAGCATGAAAAATTCAATTACAAGAAGTCTTCTCAGCGAAATTTTCTGATTTCTTTTGAGTCATTTTCTTCGCCAGTCTCATTGTCTTTTCAGCGTCTGATTTTGAAGTTTTCACTGATTAAAAATTTCTTGTGACTCTCAACACTTTAAATTTATTTTTCGACTGCGACAGCACTCTCTTCAAATATCGGTATCGATGTTGCTATGTTTGTTAGAAAGCGTTTTAGTTTATTTGGTTTTTGAATTTTTTGAATGTTTTAAAATCACCCAGTTTTCTTACTATATACTTATATCAAATTAAAGATCACTATATTCCTTATGTTTTCAAGCTTTTATTTTTCTTCGGGGTTTAATACTTTTGCAAAGAAGGGTTACAAATTACTTTTTCGATTTCAGTAATTTGCACCCTTATGAATCATCAGATCGGCATGTTGCCTACATGAAAAATGACCTTTAAAAAGAGGTCTCACTTTAAAGAAAATTTATGGTACAAAATTATTTTTTTATTATATTTTTTTCAGTTTCCAAAATTTTTCGAACCTTATATCTTTGGGATTTTCAACTGTTAAAAGTCGTTTGGAACCCTATGCTGTATGATGATTCTTAATCCTTCTAATGCTTACTATCTCCTCTCTGAATTTGCCGGTCGAATTCGACTACAGTGTAAATGGAGTAAGTTTTATAAAATATAGTCATAGGTATTTAAAGACTTTTTTAACGTCTTTTATTTATTACCACTATTTTTATCTTTTAATTCTTTATATGAATGTGTAAAAATGTCAAGAATACGGAGTTACATTATATATTCCTACCTACCCCATGCTCATGTGAAAAGTACTTTCCAAGAGCAGTATGGGCAAATTATATAATCGCGGCATCGAATGTAGTCGAGCTAATTTGATTCTTTTGCGTAATAAGGTACACTTTTTTGTCGTTCCTATAGTTTATGGAAAGGGTGGCCGTTAGGGTTTGAAACTTAACATACGCTCTTTATCCCTCTTGATCTCTTCAATTTTTAACTTTTCTACATAAAGAAACTAAACGTCAGCTCTTCAATAAATTTAGAGAAAGTTTTGTTAGTGCATCGCACCAACCATTAACTGAAAACCTTTAAACGAAATTTAGGATAGAAAATAATCAATCCCTATCTTAGTAAAAATTAATTTAGGATTCCTCTATTCTCAATAAATTATTTAACATTAAGAATGTGAAATTTTGAAAGTTTTAAACTAAATAAAATTTGCAAAATGTAAACATTTTATTTTGTTAAGTTTTTATTTTGTTATGAAATTTTTGAAACTTTAAATTGGCATTATTTGAAATTTCTGCTAGTCAGTGCAACTATAATTTATGCTTTTCGATGTGTTTATTTTCAAAAATATACAATTCAAGTATAAATATGTTTAAAATAGTGTGCAATTAATATTTAGGCTATAATTTCTTTTATTATCATGTCAGAACATGATCTTATTTTTGGGATGAGGTTTATCTCGTCCACAAAAATCGACAGTCGCAAAATAAAACAAAAATTCACATGCGAAAAATAAAAATTTTATTTTCTCCACCAGCATCTCAAAAACATCAGTTTTTAATAGCGCGTTGACATAGCGTTTACAAAGGCTCTGATTAAAAAAATAATTTAATGAGTACAGAAAATATAACCTAGAGAAATGTGATTTTGAGCTCGTGATTATTTGAAATGAAGCAATTAGGAAATGCGAATTTTTTAAAAAAACAATAAACACGAGAAAGTTTTTTGGATCGTTTAATATATAAATGTTCAATGAAATAATTACAATGAATAAGAATATAATTTAATTTGCATGAGCAAGTGGTGTTTGGCCTTTCAAGAAATGATGTTTAGACTTGATACATTGAAATATGCATTGCAGATTTCATGTTAATCTTTTCGTTTCCATATCATATTTAGTTGAAGTCATTTCAAGATATTAATTTTTTTCTTTCATATCAATGACTCCCTTTTTTACTGATTCTATTTTAATAAATTCTATCTTTGAAAAAAATCACTACTATTATTTTATTATTAAATTAGCAGATTTCTTGCCCCCAAGACAGAATAATTGAAAATTATTTTTTAAAAAAGTGCTGATAAAATTACAGCAAATAGCGGACCTTTCTAATGAATTATACAGGAGTAATCCTTTCATAAAATATAAAGGCATGTCTTAAGTCTTTTGTAACACCTATTATAATCACCACAATTTTTAATTATTATTACAGTTTATAAAAAAAGTAGAAACAGTAGTTCATAATGATAATTTTGATGGCTTTTTAAAAGTCTTTTTGCCTCTAGAAAGCACATGACAATTTTTCCGTGTACGTTTGTAAATATTGAATTGAACCGAAGCTTGGAGGGATTGATATGGATCTGGTTGTCTATATTTTTAATAGAATAGGGAGCATATTTTCACAATTTCTGCTTGAAATGATCAATTGTTAACCGAGTAATTCTCTTAGAGAAAGTACTGTTACCGTACTTCTAGTTCTGAATTTAATGAGTGCAAATCCTTATAGAATTCAAAGAAACGATTTATCTACAAAAAAAATAGCAACAACGGTCAGATTAGGATTCAATCATTTTATACGGTGCCGTAACATAGAGCTGATATACTATAGTGATTTTAATTAAATTCAAAAGTTTTATAATGTCTTTATCGCATATATTTTTTAAATTAAAAAATTCACTTAGTAAATTTAAAAGTTCTATTTCACATAAAACATTGTATAATTTTAAAAGATGAAAAAAATATATAATTTCTTTGTTTTGAAAGTGTTGTAATTTTAAATTTATATTAAGAGAATTTTTCTGCTTTCCTGTGCAAAATTCGATCATAATTTTTAACTTCTGCTTTTCGATGATTTATTCACACAAATATACGATTTAAAAATAAATATAATGGAAATCATACGTAGTTTGAGCTTAATATTACCATTTTTTCTTTAGCCTAATGTTTAGCTTAATAATATCTTAAATTAAGTGCTGCATTTATTCTTGAATTACGGCTTATCAATGCAAACTTATGGAATTCTGTATTAATTTCGACTTACTACCGTAAATATTTATTTATTAGAAATTTTAATTAAGTTTAATGGGGTTTTAAATCTTTGAATGTTAAATTAATAGCTGGGAACAAACAAATAATCTCACTTACTTTAGGACAAAATATTAAATTATTTAAAAGCAAAGGCTAATAATATTTATTGTAATGATCTGAACCAGAGAAAGTTGTTTCTCCCACTCTAACAAGGTACATAGCGAAAATGAGTAATTTGTAACAACGCATTTTTTTTGTCAAGAATTGATCTATATTTAAGTCGTCAAACAAATTGTGTACATTAAACGGAGTGTTGAGAATTTTAAAAGCACATACAGTTATGCTTTATGAGAAAAAAATCTATCATTTATAAGAGTTTTCTGAATAAGTGTTTATTTTTACCATAACATATTTATCTCAAGTCCTTTCTCAAAATTTCATTTTACTTTGATAATAATTACTCATATTTATACTGATATATATCGACAAATTCCTATCTTTTAAAAATTAATTATTATACATTTATTATTGAATGAGCAAGTTTCTTGCCCCAAATTACAAAAGAGTTGAAAATTATTTAAGAAAAGAACTTCTGATAAAATCAATGCACATAGAAACCGTATCTGATTAATTGTAAATAGCATAAATCTTTATATAGTATGCAGATAAATTTATACCGCAAGTCTTTAGCATCGTTTTTTATAATTACCACGATTTTTGATTATTTATATTATATATGAAAATCTTCAAATGAAAAATTATAGTTAGATAAATTTACGTAGCTGTATGTTTAATCAGGTTAACTCTATGAAACGGGATTTTCCTTGAGTTAAGTAAAAAGAGCTGAATTATTATGTGTTAAAAGGGTTGTCCTTACTAATCTATGCAGTAGACAGTTTTCTGTCGAAAACTACACACTCGCTTTCGTGCAGGGTGGAATGTGTGGTTTTAAAGGGGATTGCCATGCCTTTATCATTACATCTGCGTACAATGAATGAATCGTCAGGCCTGTAATGCTCTCAGAGAAAGTACTATCCTTCTGATGCTTACTTTGACTTTTAAAATTTGTCGGTCGAATTCTACTACAATTAAAATGGAGTAAGTTTTATAAAATGTAGTTATAGGTATATACTTTAGTTATAGGTATAGACTTTTTTAACGTCTTTTGTTTATTACCACTATTTTTATCTTTTATTTCTTTATATGAATGTGTAAAAGACAATTGTTTTAGAAAGACTATGTAATCTCGCCAAAAACATGCTCTTGGCAAAAATACTTTCCAAGAGCAGCATTTGTAATTTGCAGAAGCAATGCATCGAATGCGTAATAAGGTGCATTTTATGCCGTTCCTATCTTTTATGGAGGGGGTGGTCGTTATGGTTTTAAACGTAACGTACGCTTGTTATCCCCCTTGAGCTCTTCCCTTTTTAACTTATTACTACATAGAGATATCAACCCTCAGCACTTTAATAAATTTAGAGAAAGTACTGTTAGTACATTGAAACCATCCATAAACTGAAAACCTTCAAATGAAATTTAGGATAAAAAATAATCAATCCTATCTTAATAAAAATTAGCAAAAATTAATTTAGGATTCCTCCATTCTTAATAAATCATTTAAAATTAAAAATGTCAAACTTTGCAAATTTTAAACTAAATGAAATTCGTAAATTGTAAAACTTTTATAAGTTCTACGTTTTTAAAGAAAATTTTTCATTTTTACAAAGATCTAAAAAAATCAGTTTCTTTTATTTTTTAAGGAATTATTGAAACTTTAAATTGGTATTATTGGAATTTTCTGCTAGTCAGTGCAACAATAATTTATGCTTTTCGATGTGGTTTCTTTTTTTCAAATTTATACAATTCAAGAATGAATATGTTTAAAACAGTGTGCAATTAATATTTAGGCTATAATTTCTTTTATTATCATGCCAGAACCTGGTCTTTTTTGGGGGATGAGAATTTACTCGTCGAAAAATAAAACAAAAATCTACACGCGAAAAATAAACATTTTATTTTGTCTACCAGCATCTCAAAAAAATCAGCTTTTAATGACGCGTTGCCTTTGCAATTACAAAAACTCTGATTTAAAAAAATAAGTTATTGAGTACAGAAAATAAAACCTTGAAAAATGGGATTTTAAGCTCGTGATTATATGAAATGAAATAAATAGGAAATGTGATTTTTTTAAATAATAAATGCGAGAAAAGTTTTTTAATCGTTTAAAATATAAAAGTGACTCATTCAATAAAACAACTGAAATGAATAAAAATATGATTTAACTTGCACGAGCACGTGGTGCTTGGCCGTTCAAGAAATGAGGTTTAGGCATGATACATTGAAATATGCATAGCAGACTTCATTTTAATCTCTTTTCCTTTTTGTTTAGATGTTGAAATGATCTTTAACAACAGTAAACATACAATGCATATTTTATAGTAAATTCAATAAAAATATTTCTTTTAAATTCGAAAAATAGTTTTAAGTCATGTAGGACAAAATAGTATTTTATTTAAAAGCTTAGATTAATAATATTTATTTTAATGTTCTGAATCAGAGAAAGCTATTTCTCCCACCTCGCCAGGGTATATAGGGAAAATGACTAATTTGTAACAACGCATTGATTTTATCAATAATTGATCTATATTTAAGTCATCAAACACTTTTTTAATATTAAATGAAGTGGAGTATTTTTAAATTTTAAAAGCGCGTACAGTTATGTTTTAAAATAATTTTTTTTTCATTTACAATAGTTTCGTGAATAAGTGTTTATTTTTGCCTATACATATTTATTTCAAGTCCTTTCTCAAAATTATGTATTTTTTAAATATGAATTACTTCTTTTAGTTATCTATTTTAGTCAATAACTTACCTTAAAAAAATAAATCGCTATAATTTTATCATTGAGTAAGCAAGTTTTTTACTAAAATTAATGAAGAATTGAAAATTAATTTTTAAAAAAGTAATGGAAAACTTACTACAGTTAACAGCCCTTTTCTGGTAAATTATATATATAGCATTAATATTTTTATAAAATGCATGTAAAGGCATAATTCATATCTTTTGCGACATTTTAAAATTACCACTCTTTTTAATTATTTTTATTAAATATGAAATTTCAGAACTTTTATAACGCTTTAGTTAGCACTATGTTGTCAAGTAGGCTTCTTGAAACAGGTTTTACCAGGGGTATATGCAAATAGTTCAAAATAAGTAGTCATTTTGAGGCATGCAAACTGTTTTTATTATTATGTTTCGTGCGAGGTAGTTTCGGGTAGCCGATTATCCCATTTACCCGTAGTATAAGGGGGGAGGGGCAGTTGCACGTTAAATCCACCAAGGTCAAACATCTTGCAGATGGTGTGGTGTGTTGAAAAGAAGGGGTGCCATCTTAAGTGCAGTCCTCGTCCTTTGACAGCGGTTCAAAATTACGAGATCCAACCATAGAGCTGGAATACTAATAGAGGGAGTGCAATCCTACAAGGCCGTGGGACAAGATCGGAACACTTGCTGTGTGTGTAGAATTTGTACTCACTGTAACCGCAATATCCATTCCCCATTATATTTCAATGGGAGATCTTTTCTCGCTTTTAACTGTTCAATTTTAAAGCTTATTTAGTCTTGGTTAACTATTGTTGTACAATTGGATGCAAAGAAAAAGCTTCTGTGGACAGTTCTCTGTCATTTCACTGGTATGTACAATAAAACATATTCTATTTATATCCATTTTAAAATTTCGTAGCCACGATCACTCAGTGATTTTGATGTTATAACTGAATATTATTTCATACTTTGGTGTACTTATTGTATTTAATTTATTTAACTAGTTATTAAGGTTCATTTAAACTTATGGAACTACATTATATTTTGCTACTTGCTTTATTTTGAGCTCAAATGTGTTGCAAACGGTTGGCTGAAAGCTTGGCGTGATTTTTTCTCGCCAATACAAGAGTTTATATAAAGATTATTACATAAACATACTTTTTATTTATCCAAGCAAGTTCAACTAAATTTTTTAAAACTTGTCGTCGATTACATTTGATTTTAATTCAGTTTTTTCAAATATTAATTCATTAATTTGGTTAATTAATTAAAAACTAACTTTCTCGCCAAAAATCATCGTTTCCTGGTCGCCAAATAAATAACGAACTCAGTTTGTTTTTTTCGAACAGTAATGCGGTTAGGCTTAACATGTTTTAGGCCGATTATTTCAAACGCTTATGTGTATTTTCAAAATGTTTGATGTATTAAAATTAAAAAATTTTAATTAATCAAATTTTCTGATTCATTTTAAAGTACTTTCAAATTAAAATAATACATAGTAAAGAAAATTAGAAATTTCTAGTTTGTATGTGTGTTCCCAACTTGTATAGAAAGTTATTGCATTTTGAGGTGTCACAATTGGCTTTGAAACTTCAATGCTATTATGATTTTTGATCAATTATTTATTGTAATTGTTAGGCCGGTACAGTTGAAACATGTTTCTTTTTTCAGGGCAGCTCTAAATTTTTATTCTAACTAATGCTCCTAGTTTAAATGTAAATATTTGAATTATGTTGAGAAATTGCAATTTAAAATAAAATATTTTTTTCTTTAGGTTTCATCAACAATTATTTGGTGTGATAATTTTTGATTCCTTTTATTATAAGAAAGTTGTTCTTAACTGAATCATAAGCTTTATTTGTCACTGAAAATTAGTTTATAGTCACACCAAATACTTTTAAAAATAATTAACATTCATGAACTTTAATTTGATAATACATTTATCTAAATATGATACATACCCAGATGCTTATAAAGCTAACACGCAAGAATATATTTACAATTGTTAACTAAGGTTAATTTTTATTAATTAAAATTAAGTTAATTTTTGTATTAAAATTAACAACCTAAAATTAGATTTACATGCAACTAATAAATAATAACAAAGAAGCTTTGACTGAGATATACTAACAAAAGCTTTGTTGAATTTCTTTTTCAAATATTTTATTTGCCTCCAGTCACTGAAATTACTAAAATGAACAATCTACAGAATAAATATGTAGAATTTGGATAGTTAAAAATTTTCTCACTTTTGAAAATAATTAAGTAATCTGATCAATTCTTTTAATTTTTTTATTGGGATACAATAAAAGTTTTTACGGGTATTTCTTTGTATACACAGAATCAACAGATAAATGATATTAGAAAAGGTTTCCTACCAGTTTTAAACTTTAAAAATTCATTTCAGTAATAAATAAAATAGTAAAAAATTTCTAAAATGTATAATTCAAGATTTTATAATTTCTCTCGCTAATTCCAAGGATAGTATTGATATATGCATAAGCATAATATTATGAAGGGGGGAAAGACTTATGTCGTTTTTATAATATGTTATTATAAAGACATTTTCTAAATATCTTTTTGAGATAATGACAGAAAGTATTTGAACATTTACTGTAAAATATAAAGATGCTTTTAGGTAAATAAAATATTTACATAAAGAAGAAATAATAATCACTTTTAATTAATGCAGAAAAAAAGCAAGCTAAAAACTTTGTTATGATTTAAGTCGACAAATTCAGATATTGATGCTTTGAAAACGAAAAATTATCTTCGAAACGAGTTTGCTTGTTTTTGCTTAGTACAATAATTTCTTAACAAGAAGAGAAAACACAACTTTAAAGAAAATGAAAATCTACCGGAAATTGCAATTGCCGGAAAGCAAGAGACCGTGACAGATTTTGAGTTGTCAGATGTCAAATATTGCAAGCTTTAAAGTAAACATGTTTACAGAAAATTTTGAAATGCACTAAAACCAAAAAAATCAGTTTTTTTTTTAAATTGTTAAGAAATTATTGAAACTTTAAATTGAAATTATTGAAATCTTCTGCAAGTAAGTGCAACAATGAAATGAAATTTTTAAATTTCTGCATTTCTAAGTGTTTATTCGCACAAATATACAATTCAGGAATAAATATATCTGAATATTGTAACCTAATTAATACTTAGGTTATAATTTAATTTATCTAATTTACATTCAGTTTATATATTATCTAAAATTAAATATTGTAGTTATTCTTTAATTATGAGTAATCAATTCAAGCATATCGGAATCTGTATTATTATATATGCTACTTTCGATGTGTTTATTTCCACAAATATACGATTCAAGAATAAATATGACTGAAATAAAGTGCAATTAATTTCTTCTATTATCATGCCAGAACATGATCTTGTTTTTGGGATGAGGTATTTGGCGGCAACAAAAATCCATTGACGAAAGATAAAACAAAAAACCAAAGGCGAAAAATAAAAATTTTATTATCTGCACCAACTTCTCAAAAAATCAACTTTTAATAGCGTGTTGCCATTACATTTAAAAAAGCTCCTATAAAAAATATTTAATTGCTACAGCAAATAAAGCCTAGAAAATGCCATTTTGAGTGCGTGATTAAATGAAATGAAATAAATAGGAAATGGATTATTTTTTTAAACAATCAATGCGAGACAAAGTTTTTCGGATCGTTTGCAGTACTAAAGTGACTCATTCGATGAAACAATTAAAATGAATAAAAATATGATTTAACTCGCAAGAGCACGTGGTGCTTGGCCCTTCAAGAAATGATGATATGACATGATACATTGAAATATTCATTGCAGATTTCATTTTATTGATGACCTTAATTAATAGCAGGTTGTCAACCAATCAGTAAAATAATCTTCCTTTTTCTGGGACAAATAATGATTTTTTTTAAATGGGGACTAATAATATTTATTGCAATGTTATAAAATAGAGAAAGTATTCCCCCCCCCATGCCAATGTTTAAAACGAAATTGAATAATTTATAACAAGGCAGTGTTTTTTGTTAAGAATTGATTCATATTTCAATCATCAGTCTTCTTGTATAGTATAAAAAGTGTAGGGTGTTTTTAAATATAAAAGCATATTCAGTTATTTTGTATGACAATTTTTGTTTCATATATAAGAGCTTTATAAATAAAGCTTTATCTTTTCTTTTAACTTATTTATTTGAATTCATTTCACAAAATTAATTTTTTCTTTGATATTACTCAATCCTTTTTTAACAGATCTAATTTATAGAAATTATCATCGTTTTTTTAAATTAATTACTGTTACTTTATTATTGATTTAGCAGATAACTTACAATAAATTATAGAAGAATATAAAATTAATTTAAAAAAAGCATTGCTGGTAAAATTACTGAAATTAACAGCCCTTTCTAATGAATTATATAGCAGTATTGTTTCATAAAATGTATTTCAGGCATATCTGAAGTTTTTTTTTCAAAATCTTCTACAATTACCACTATTTATAATAAATAATATTGCATATGAATAGGTACAAAACTTATAAAGGTAATTTCATACCCCATCCTCCACGCACCCTCTCTAGAGGAATCTTGAGAGAACTCACCTCGCCTCAAGCCGCACCTACAACGTACCGTGAAACTGCCATCCGACACGCCCGCCTTCATTCAAGCAACCTCAATGGTCGAGCTGCCATCGTGCTCATTACTACTGAAAGATCATCCCGGAAAATTTCTCGCACTTAAGAACAAACCACGTAACTCTGGACTTTAAGTTTTGTCGATCGGGGATGGCGCCCTTCGGGCGCCGGGGCCCCTAACCATATTCCTTGTATCCTTGTATTAAGGTAATTAATAAAGCTCGTAAAGCGTTCATAGTCACTTGAGCTCTTGGAAATGAATATCCAGGGAGCAATGTAATAGGATCATAGAAAGAATGAGTTAATTTATATTGCAAAATTCCAATCTTACCGCGCATTCTCAGTAGGAATTATTGCATTCTGTTTATGATTGGAGGTCTCGCCATGGTGGGAACTTTAAACTTTAATAGAGGGAATTTTGCTGCTAAAAAGTGAGAAATTCGAATGTACTTTGATAACTTATGCATTTTGATGATCTTGTTCACATAAACATGATTCTAGTATAAATATGATCGATATCATAACTAATTTAGACTTTGTAATATCATTTGTATCAATAATTATGCTTAGCTTATATATTATATTGAAAAAAATATTGATTTTTTTCTTGAGTTATGAATTATTAATTTAAACTTATGGAATTCTCTATTGAATTTGGCCAGCTACAATAATTAATTTATATTAGAGATTTTTTTTCTAAAAATACTATTAGTTAATATATTTTCCTAAATTAATTTTTTATTTATACTTGATCTATGTTCCAACAATTGAAACAGATGGATTTCTATATTAATTTCGGCATGCTACCTTAATTCATTTATATTATAATCTTTTTATCTAATCTTGATAAGTTCATATATTATCTTAAATTAAATATTGCATTTATTCTTGAATTGAGGCTTATAAATTCAAACTGATACAATTCTATATCAAGTTCTACATACTACCGTATTTATTAAATTCACACTTATTTCGAAAGTTTTATCAGTATCATTTAAGTCTGAATCTTGAATTAATAGCAGGTATATACCAATTAGTAAAATATTCTTCTCTTTTCTAGGACAAAATATGAAATTATTTTTATATTAGGACTAATAATATTTATTGTAATTTTTTTAAAATTGAGAAAGCTATTTCTCTAGACTTTCCAAGGTAAATAGGAAAAATTAATAAATTATAAAAAAGTAATGTTTTTGTCAAGAATTGATACATATTTTAGTCGTCAAACACTTATATTTTAAAGAGAGTGTGGAATACTTGTTAAATTTTAAAGCTTATTCGATTATGGTTTTTACAAATATTTAAGATATATGAGTTTTATGAATAAGTGTTTATTTATGCCATAAGTTATTTATTTTAAAGTCCTTACCGAACATTATATTTTTCTTCGATATCAAATACTGCTTTGTATATCGATCTATTTGGAAAAATGGATGTGCTTTGAAAATAATAATTACAATTATTTTATTATTGATTTAGCAGGTTTCTGTAAAAGAAATGAAAATAGATTTTTAAAAAAACTTTTGGTAGTATCACTCCATATAACTGCCCTTTTAATGAATTATACATAGCATTAGCTTTTACCCGCGACTTCGTACGTGTGGAAATTTTGATATGTATATATGAGAACTGACAATCTAATCACAATGTTAAATGTTATCAAAACCGTATGCATGGATAGATTTTCAACGTCAATTGAAGCAACGCAAAGACGTGAATCTTAAGCACCAGTTAGGGCAACGCAATGCAGATTAGAAAAATTTAATTTCAATTCATCTGTTTCATTTTGATTCAAAATCACTTCTGAAGGAATCAGAAGATCTATTAATTCATAATGTCTAATTTTAAATTTATCATACACTACGAAAATAAACAGAATCGTTTGAAATAACAGGCTGAAAACATGTTACGTCTAACATCGTTACCGTGGGGAAAACAAACTACTTTAAAGCTATATATTTGAAACTATAAATATACTTTAAAAAATTTAATCGAAAATGATGAAAATAGGCAAAAGGAATATGTACAGCAAGAAGGAAAATCAAGAGAAATGAACAGGAACTATCGAATTATATTAATACAAGAACAACGTAAGAAAAAATTAATAAACATTCCTTTAGAATAGCAATATAGTTTTTTAACTTGTGCTTTTCAATTATCTTATTCACAGAAATATACGATTCAGGAATAAATAGAATGGAAATCATACGTAGTTTGAACTTTAAATCACACTTTATTTATCTAATCTTCTGTTTAGCTCATATATTTTCTTAAATTAAGTCCGGTAATGGTTCTTCAATTATGACTTATCAATGCAAACTGATGGAATTCTCTACTAATGTCGACGTACTGCCATAATTATTTTATATATATTTATTACGAAATTTTAATTAAGTTTGATGGCGTTTTAAATCTTTTAATTTAAAATTAAAGCAGAGAGCAAACCAATTGTGAAAATAATCTTCCCTTTTCAAGGACATAATATTAAATAATTTCAGAGCTTAGACTAATAATATTTATTGTAATAATCTGAACCAGAGAAAGTTATTTCTCCACTCTGACCAGGTATATAGTGAAAATGAGAAATTTGTAACAACGCATTTTTTTTGTCAAGAATTGACCTGTATTTACGTCGTCAAACAATTTTCGTATATTAAACGGAGTGTTGAGAATTTTAAAAGCACATACAGTTATGTTTTATGCAAAAAAAATTATCATTTATAAGAGTTTTATGAATAAGTGTTTATTTTTACCTTCACATTGTTTATTTCAAGTCCTTTCTCATGATTATATTTTACTTTCATATTATTTACTCATATTTATACTGATCTACTTCGACAAATTCATATCTTTTAAAAAGTAATTGCTATAAATTTATTATTGGGTGATCAAGTTTCTTGCCGATAATTATAGAAGAATTTAAAATTATTTTAAGAAATAACTTTTGATAAAATTACTACAGTAAACAGCCGTTTCTGATTAATTATACATAGCATAAATCTTTATAAAGTATGTAGATAAAGGTATATCGCAAGTCTTTAGCAACGTCTTTCATAATTTCCACAATTTTTTATTATTTATATTATATATATATGAGACTCTTCATTTGAAAAGTTGTGGTTAAATTTATCGAGTTGTATGTTTCTTCAAGTCAACTCTAGGAAACAGGGTTTTCCTTGAGTGATGTAAAAAGAGCTGAATTTATTATATCTTAAATGGGGTATCCTTACTAATTTATGTAGTGGTAAGTATTCTGTCGAAAACTACACACTGGCAGAGAAACATTTCCTGTCTTCTACCGGAGGTTAAAGCCCCTTCACATGGGCTAGGTACTCCGTCAACTATGTCGTTACTGGCCGTCAAGCACTTGTAAGCTTCATGTTGTCAAGAGAGTTCTGAGAGATGATCTTTCCGAACGCTAAGAACAAACAGTTCAACAAAAAGTAGTTTTATTTTTGCAGCATGTAAAAAAATTATTTATTATGTTGTGTGCGGATTGGTTTCGGTTTCCAGAACTGATTAACCTGCATAATCGCCGTATGAAGGGGGTCAGTTGAACTTTGGATCCACCAGGATCTAGTAACCTACAGATGGTGTGGTGGAGAGAAGGGGTGTCAGCTAGAGTGTAGTGTTCGTTATCTGATAGCAGTTCAAAATTTCAAGGTCCATCCCAAAGTAGTCCTATTGTTGCCTTACAATGGGACATTCATAACACTAAACTAAACTAAACGTGTGAAGACAGTCAATCAAAGTCTTAAGGAAACAAAACTTCAAGTCTTCTAACAAAGAACTATGAACGAAATGGTGAATGAGTTGAATTTCATTATTTAAAGTCAGACAATTTTAACAATTTTCCATGACGTATAATAATGTATAAAAACATGTCTCTGAAAACAAGAAACTGATTGTAAACTTCATTAAATATATTTTTTGATAATTTAACATTCCAAAATTACATTTCATTTTCCATTTTATTCTTTTTTCAAAAAATTCTTTCTTTCCAGTGCAGCAAAAGTAAAAACATGTTTTATTTCGATGAAAACGTGGTGAAACTTGAACAACAGATGACTTTTCGCAAAGATTCGTCTTCTTCTGTGAGACAAAATCAAACAAAAAGGGGCAAATCCCAGACATTCATCCAAGAAAGGGTATGAGAAAAGTTAAGAATTTTTCCCTCTGTAGTAAGACCTCAGCGTTAAATAACAAATTCTAATTTTGGAATTGGAAGAAACGGGTTTTCTTAACCTTTCCCGTAAAATAGGGCAGTGGAGTGAAAAGGATTTTATTTTTCGGGGAACGCTGAGATTGAATTTGTTTTATAAACATAATACTATTTGTAAATCGTTTCACCGCCTTGAAAATTCTTAGAAATAGAGAATGAATAGATAGCTCTTTCAAAAGACATCAAGAAACTGACATTAAAGGTTATTTTTTAAATACAAAAAAAAATTTTCCAAGTATTCATCGAAATCGATTTACAAAGTCCTGATATGCTATTACTGATCAAATGTAAATAATTTTTAAAACAGTTAAAATATAGCCAATACTTCATTCTGTGCAAAATCAGTACTTATGTTTGATCCTATCCTTTTCGTATATCCTTTAGAAATTAAAAGTATTTTTTGTAATATTTAAAGGCATAAATTTATATCACTATCCCTTAAAATACAGTTGCTAAATCTATATAAATAAAAAGGAATCGTGAAACGTGTTGCTAACCTCAAAACTCGAGAATTGCTCTAACAATTCTGTTAACTTTTTAAAAATAATATCATTAAAACACGAGAAAAAAAAAGAAAACTAATAAGGCAATGGTAAGAAAGACACTTTTCTTGCTTTCCCGCCAAAAATCTTCATTACCCCCACCAACAAATGAAAACAGTTTGTTTTTTACCAGGCTAATGAGGTTAGGATGAACATGTTTTCGACAGATTATTTCAAACGGTTGTTTTTATTTTCTTAGGATTTGACGATTTTAAAATATAGCATTATTAATTAATCCATTTTTCGACTCATTTTAAAGTACTTTTGATTTTAAAAAATACATAATAAAGAAAGTTAAAAAAATTTCTATATTGCGTTACAACAGGCACAGAAAATTCACACATTTGCGTCACCCCAATTGGCGTTGAAAATTAACGCATGCACAGTGTGTTTAAATTGTTGACAACTGTTTTTTAATTTTAAACAAAAGTTAAAAAAATATTCGTATAATGTTGTTGTAGCTATTTTCAATTTCGATTGATTAATGAAATAGACTTAAATGATTTTAAAGAAATACTGACTTGATTTGCTGTTTTGCTTTATTTCAGGCAAACACTGCAAATAAATCGTCTTTAGGTGTGTTGTGAGCTTGTCCATGCGAAAGAAGTCACGAGGAAAAGTTAGCACAACATAAAATATTTCAGAGTGTTTTTCCCTTTTTGTTTTAAGGCACCTTTTTTGAGTACAAATTTTCTTCTTTATGCAAACCATAGATTGGATTTAATGCCCGAATAAAATTAGGCTGAGTTATCTAATAAATCGCCACCAGACGTCTCCACAATTGCATGTTATAAGAGAGGAGATAATAGAAAATGGTTGTGAAATTTGCCGTTATAGAGTTGTTTTTATTTTTCTCGAAAGCATGAAAAATTTAAATACAAGAAGGCTTCTCCGCTAAATTTTCTAAATTCTTGCGTTTTTGGTCATTTTCTTCGCCAGGCTCAGCGTCTTTTCAGCGTCTGATTTCGCAATTTTCAACTGATAAAGGTTTCTTGTGACTCTCAACACTAAATTTATCTTTCGAATGTGTCAGCACCCTCTTCGAATATCGGTATCGATGTTGCTATGTTTGTTAGAACACGTTTTAGTTTATTTGGTTTTTTATTTTTAGAATGTTTTAAAGTCACCTAGTCTTCTTACTATATACTTATATGAAACTAAAGATCACTATATTCCTTATGTTTTCAATGTTTTATTTTGCTTCAAGGTTTAATACATTTACAAATAAGGTTTAAATTAATTATTCCATTTCAGTAATTCGATTACAGTCCCATTGGATCATCAAATCGGCATGTTACCTACATGAAAAATAACCTTAAAAAACATGTTTTAACGTAAAAGCAAATTTATTTTTCAAAGATTGTTTGTCATATTTTTGTTAATTTTTACAGTTTCCAAGATTTTTCGAACTTCTTATTTCTTTAGGATTTTCAATTGTTAAACGTCGTTTGGAACCCTATATTGTATGATGATTCTTAATCCTTCTGATACTTACTATGACCTCACTGATTTTGACGATCGAATTCGGCTACAATGTAAATGGAGTAAGTTTTATAAAATGTAGCTATAGGTATTTAAAGACTTTTTTAACGTCTTTTATTGATTACCACTATTTCTATCTTTTAATTCTTTATATGAATGTTTAAGAGTCAGCAATCTATGGAAGGAAAGTTGTGTGATGAAATTCATGCATTTGGGACAAGTATTACCCACGAGCAACATGAGAAATTTGTGGAAGCAATAATTCGAATGCGTAACTGGGTGCATTTTTTTAATATTAAATGTGAGTCTTTTTGAATCGTTTAAAATATAAAAGTGACTCATTCAATGAAACGATTAAAATGAATAAAAATATAATTTAACTCGCACGAGCACATGGTGCTTGGCCGTTCAAGAATTGACATTTAGACAGGATACATTGAAATATGCACAGCAGATTTCATTCTAATCTTGTCATTTCCATAACTTATTTAGTTAAAGTCATTTTTAAAAAATGACTTTTTCTTTGTTATCAATGACTCCTGTTTTTACTCATTCTATTTTAATAAATTCTATATTTTTTAAAAAATCACTACAATTATTTTATTATTAAATTAGCAGGTTTCTTGCCCCCAATACGGAATAATTGAAAATTATTTTTTTTTAAAAAAAGAACTTATAAAATTACTGCAAATAGCAGATCTTTCTTATGAATTACATAGCGGTAATATTTTCATAAAATATAAAGGTATGTCTAAAGTCTTTTGTAAAACCTATTATAACCACCACAATTTTTAATTGCAATTACTATATATGAAAAAGCTGAAAAAGTTATTTGGTTTCACGAATTTGATGGCTTTTTAATAGTCTTTTCCTCTCAAGGAAACGTGGCATTTATACTATGTGTGGTCTTTAATATTGAGGTGAACAGAAGACTGATAGTCTCGATTTGGCAATTGAAATGATCAATTGTTAACCGAGTAATGCTCTCACAGAAAGTACTGTTTAATTTACTGCAAGTTCAGTATTCAATGAGAGCAATTATTAATAGAATTCAAAAAAGGGAATTATCTACATCCAATTAAAAAAAATTAGCATCAACGGTCAGATTAGGATTCAATCATTTTATACGGTGCCGTAATCATCTTGCTATTCAGACTCATTTCCGAAGTCAAATTTCATACTTTTTAAACTAAGTGATTTTAATGAAATGCAAAAGTTTTATAATCTCTATATCACTTTTTTTTCTTCTTTAAGAAGTTCATTTAGAAAATTTAAAAGATCTATTTGACATGCAAAATTTTTTTTAAAAAAAAGAAGAAAAAAATTATTCTTTCTTTTCTTTGTAACTTTAAACTTATATTAAGAGAATTTTTCTGTTAACCAATACAAAATTTAAAGATAAATTTTTGGCTGATGCTTTTCGATTATCTTATTCACACAAATATACGATTCAAGACTAAATATGATGAAAATCATACGTAGTTTGAACTTTATATTACAATTTACAATAATTAAGTTTAATTTCAGTTTGAATCTTAAATTAATACCAGGGAGCAAACCGATTAGAAAAATAACCTTAAGTCTTGTAGGACAAAATAGTATTTTATTTAAAACCTCAGACTAATAATATTTATTGTAATGATCTGAAACCGAAAAAGTTATTTCTCCCACCCCGCCTGGGTATATAGGGAGAATGACTAATTCGTAACAACGCATTGTTTTTATCAATAATTCATCTATATTTAATTCATCAAACACTTTTTTTGTATTAAACGAAGTGGAGTATTTTAAAATTTTAAAAGCACGAACAGTTATATTTTAAGAAAAAAAATTTCATTTATAATAGTTTCGTAAATAAGTGTTTAGTTATTTCACACTTCTCAAAATTATGTATTTTTTTAATATGAATTAGTTCTTTTTTTTAATTATCCATTTTAGTCAATAACTTACCTTAAAAAATAAATTGCTATAATTTTGTCATTGAGTTAGCAAGTTTTTTGCTAAAATTATTGAAGAATTGAAAATTAATTTTTAAAAAGTACTGGCAAAATTACGACAGTTAACAGCCCTTTCTGGTAAATAATATATATAGCATTAATTTTTTTATAAAATGTATATTAAGACATAACTCATACCTTTTGCGACATTTTAAAAATACCACTATTTCTAACTATTTTTTCTATATATGATTTTTCAGAAATTTTTCTAACTAACAATCTTTAGCATTACGTTGTCAAGAGAGCTCTTAGCAACGGATTTCTGCAAGCTATGTTAAGGTAGTGTTAAATAAATAGTAATATTGTGGTATGCAAACTATTATTGTTATTATGTTTCGTGCTAGGTGGTTTCAGATTCTAGACCTGATTATGCCAACTAAACGTAGTATAAGGGGGGCAGTTGTAAGATAAATCCACCAAAGTTAAATATCCTGCAGATGGTGTGGTTTGTTGTAAAGAAGGAGTACCCTCTAAAGTGTAGTGCTCGTCATTTGACGGCGGTTCAAAATAACGAGGTCCAACCATAGAGCTGGTAGAATAATAGAGGGAGTGCAACCCTACTAGGCCGTGGGGCAAGATCGAAACACGTGCTGTGTGTAAAGAATTTGTATTCACTGTAACCGCATTATCCAGTCCCCATTATATTTCAAAAGGAGAACTTTTCTCGCTTTTAACTGTTCAATTTTAACCCTTTCGCGACGGCGCGCCTGTGCCACTCTTCGCTATTTTTCGCAACAGAGTGACTGACTATACTTCGCCACGTTTCGCGACGGCGCGACTGACCATACTTTGTCACGAAAGCGAACGACAACAAAGTAGCAGTGAACCATACTTCGCTAACAATGTATTTATAGCTATATTTTGAATTCGCTATTGAAATAAAATAATAATATCATTATGGTTTTATATATACGGTGTCAGCCTCTGTGGACCAAAAAGTGGCTACCGTATATATACGGCGTCAGCCGCTGTGGACGAAAAAGTGGCTGCCGTATATATACGGCGTCAGCCGCTGTGATGCATCAAGTGACTGCCGTATATATACGGCAACCGTCGCGAAAGGGTTAAAGCTTATTTAAGCCTTGGTTAACTATTGCTGTGCAATTAGATGCAAAGAAATAGCTTCTAAGGACAGTTCTCTGACATTTCACTGGTATATACAATAAAACATATTCTATTTATAGTCATTTTAAAATTTCGTAGCCATGATCACTCAGTGATTTTGTTGTTATAACTGAATAATATTTCTTATTTTAGTGTACTTATTGTATTTAATTTATTTAACTTGTTTTTAAGGTTCATTTAATTATTATTTGCTACTTATATTTTGCTACTTGCTTTATTTTAAGCTCGAATGTGTTGTGTAGTGTCAGCCTTATAAGCCAGATAATATCCTTCGAGCTGAAGGGTCCCTTTTGCTGGATCGATATGATACTCGGCTACAGGCTCAAACGTCGCAGGTTCGTACCGCGACCTTCACGCGTTACATTGGTGACCTTGGCAACGCAACCTTCTGCAACAGTCGTGTCGTCATCTACCAGCAACAAAGCCGTCGCTAACTCAACGCATCAAAGCCATCTCTTAAGCCGTTGCTAACTCGACGCACCAACGAACTCGCATGCTCGCCATACGCCTGGCGCTTTCAAAAAATCGTTCGTCTCTCGTCCGACTCAATGGTAGGGGAGTTCTGTAGCGTCAACCTTATAAACCAGATAATATCCTTCGAGCTGAAGGGTCCCTTTTGCTCGATCGGTATGATACTCGGCTACAGGTCCAAACGTCGCAGGTTCGTACCGCGACCTTCAATCGTTGCTACAGTTGCAAGCAATGAATTTGCCAAGATTGTTCTATATTTTAGTGGTAAAGTACTTTTTGTATTTCAAGGAGAGTGTGGGGTGTTTTTAAGTTTTAAAGCCTATTCAGATATGTTTTGTAAAAATATGTTATTAAATTATAAGAGTTTAATGAATGATAATTTATAATAATTCTAATAGTTTATAAGAGTTTTATGAAGTCTTATTTTTATCCTCAATTTATTTATTTCAAGTCCTTTCTGAAAATTAAATGTTTCTTTGATATCATTTATTTCTTTATATATTGATCCCTTTAGAAATATTCCTATCTGTTAAAAATAATAATTGCATTTAATTTATTATTGAATTTGCAGGTTTATGTCCACTAATAAAAGAAGAAATGAAAATTGATTAAAAAAAGCTTCTAGTAGATTCATTCCATATTACTGCCTTTCTAATGAATTATATATAGCATTGTTCTTTTCATATAATGTATATGAACACATGTCTCAACCCTTTTGCAACATCGTTCATAATTACCACTATTTGTAAATATTAATACTCTATATCAAAATATATAGCTAATCATCATTTATATATGCAAATAGATTATTTTAATATATGTGTCTAAGCGCTTGGAAATTTTTGACCCAAGAGCAATGTAATAACGAATTCATGAGAAGATTTCGTTAAATGGTTATAGAACCGTTCTTATTACCATATACCGAAGTCAATATTGCGCTGAACTCCAGATTACAGCTTTCGTTTTGAAATCGGGTGGGATATGGTTTTCAATAGATCTGCCATTCGGTTTTTCTTACATCTTCAGGGGATGATAAATCTTCTGCTCTGTAATGCTCTCGGTGAAAGTGCTGTTAGTACTCTGCATTCAATGAGAGCGATTCTTATAGAATTTAAAAAGGAAAATAATCTACATCTAATTTAACAGAATTAGCTGCAGTACGTTTAGGTTTAATGTTTTCTATACCGGGCCGTAGTTATCTTTATAGTCGGACTTAATTCGGCTGCTATATTTCCATTTAAAATTATAAATTCCTCTATATTAGTTATCCATTCATTGAATTATTCAATATTATAAGTGTCGAATTCCAAGATATAAGCTTAATGACATATAAAAATTTTATAATCTCTAATCTAGTTATTAGTGAACTGTGTTTACGCTCGCTGTAAACGTTGTATAATTGAGCTCGCTGTGACTGACTGTTTGCTGTGCTGTACTATAGCTGTTTTGCAGTCTGTTTTTATTTTGCGTAAGGCTTGCATTTATGCTGTAAGTGACTGTTGACTGCTGGATTGTTTATATCTGAAATTGTTACTCTATCAATAATCCTGTAAATAGCTGTAAGTAAATTCGTTTGTGCTGTCCTCAAGTAAAATCCATTCAATCCAAATCCGCTACGCTAAAATAGTAAGAATATTTATTGTAATGTTCTAAAACAGAGAGAGCAATTTCTCTCAGTGTGCCAAGGTAATAGCTGATTTGTAATAAGGCAGTGTTTTTGTCAAGAATTTATCTATATTTTAGTTTTCAAAGACTTTTTGTATCATAAACTGAGTGTGTAGTATTTTTAAATTTTAAAAGCCCATTCAGCTATGTTTAATTGAATTTTTTAATCTTATTTATAAGAGCTTTATAAATAACACTTTATATTTTCCGTAAATTATTTGTTTGAAGGCATTTCACAAAATTAATTTTTTCTTTGATAATTATTAGTCCTTTTTATACTCATCTATTTTGTTCAAATTCCTACCTTTTAATCCAAAAAAATTAATCACTATTATTTTTTATTGATATATCTGTTTTCTTGCCATTAATTATAGAAGAATTCAAAATTAACTAAAAAAAAGAACTTCTTGTAAAATTACTGAAATTAACCCTTCCTAATGAAATATATAGCAGAGTTATTTCATAAAATGCATATAAATCCATATCTGCAGCATTTTTTCAATATGTTTTACAACTACCACTATTGAAAATAAATAAAATTGAATAACATTAGATAGAAAACCGTAAGAGTTAACCGAATTCCATTATGCAATTGTTAAGTCAGCTCAGGGAGATGAATTTTCCTTGAGTAACGATAAATAAGATGAAAGGTATTTGTTACATGTCAAACGGATTTTATTGTGTTCATCATATTGAGTAGGTACTATTTCATTCTACTGCAGATTAGAGCTTTCGTATTGGTATAGGGTTTCATAAGTGCTTTTATATAGCACTGATGTACCGTTATCAACACATCTGTACAGGATGATGAATCGTCAGCACTATATTGCTCTCAGAGAAAATTAAATTAGTTCACCGCAAGGTTCCCTATTCACTGAGAAAATTTCACATATCTTATAGGATGGAAATTATCTTCATTAAAATAAATTAGGAAACACAGCCTATTTTTGATTCTTGAATTCTACTATCGTACCGTAGTCAGTTGGATTGATTCGGAACATTTATTTTCGATTTCGAATATACAGTGTGTACCAGAAAAACCTGATAAGCTCAGCATTTTGGAAGACATAAAAAATGCCCAAATAACTGCATCTTTAGGAGCCTCTTCTGTACAGCCGACCACCCCGCCGCCACCATTGAACGTAGCAGTATCCATAGGATTTGTTGTGGACGACATTGCATCTTTAAGACCCATGATTTTCGAGAAAATTTGTGACGTCATATCCGCTTTAAAAAATAGATTATTCTGCCACTGGATTAGACACCGGGGTCTTGTTTCATGGCCACCATGATCTCCAGATCTGATGTCAATTTTCAAAGAATGTAGTAAGAGGTGTGTCTAAAGCTCTTTAGAATATATATTACAATTAACACTTTTTGTAATCAATAATATATTTTATAAAAATGTAAATAAATTTACATTATGAAGCTTTCGTTTTATTAAAGTGTGACTATTGTTTAATTAGATTTGGCATTCTATTTTCAACACACCTTCATAGGATGATCAATTATCAGCCCAGTAATGCTTTCATAAAAAGTACTCTTAGAATACTGCAAGCTCTGCATTCTCTGAAAACATTTCCTTATAGAATTCAAAAAATAAAATCAAAGTTTGCAAAAAATTTTATCAACAACAGTCGGTTGAAGATTCAGCCATCCATACAGTGTCGTGGTCATCTTGCTTATTATACTAAATATTATACATGGCTCTATTTCCATTTCTAACTGTATATTTCTCTATATTAGTTAACAAATCAATAATTCATTTAAAATTAAAAGTGTCAAATTTCACACATAATAAACTAAATGAATTTAATGAAAAGTAAAAATTTTAAAAAGTATATGTCTCATGTTTTTTTCTTGTGGAAATTCACATATATATTTTATAAGCTCTGTTTCAAATTAGAAAATTCTGTGATGTAAAAAGACGCAAAAAATATAGTATTCTTTCTTCCCCTTTGTAATTGTGGTATTTTTCAATTTAAATTAATGGACTTTTTCTGCTGACTAGTGTAACATTCGAATATAATGTCTAACTTATGTTTTTCAAGATCTTATTCGCCCAAATATACGATTCCAGTATAAATATGGTCGAAATCATATGTAATTTGAACTTTAAATTACTATTTTTTTAATCCAATATTAAGCTTAGTTTCTATATTATGTTAAAATACTAAGATTTTTCTTGAGTTACGGCTTCTCAGTTTAAACTGATGGTATTCTATATAAATTTCGGCATGTTTCAAAAATTAATTTATGTTATAACATTTTTATCTTATTTGACGATTAGCTTATATATTTTCTTATATTAAATATTATTTATTCTAGATCTATAGTTTGTGAATGCAAGCATATGGGATTAAATAATAATTTCTGCATACTATCTTAATTAAATTATTTTATAATTCGTTTGTCTAATCTTATGTTTAACTCAAATAGTATGTTAACTTAAATACTGTATTTATCCTTGAATTAAGGTTTATCAATTCAAACTGATGTAATTCTGTATTAATTTCTGCACATTACCTTATTTAAAAAATATATATATATTTCAAAACTTTTATCAAAACGTTTTATGTCTTTGAATCTTAAATTAATAGCAAATAGATACCAATTAGTAAAATATTCTTCTCTCTTATTCCAAAAAATAAGAAATTATTTCTAAGTTGAGATTAAAAATATTTTTTGTAATGTTCTAAAATAGAGAAAGATATTTCCCCCACTTTGTTTGTAGGGGAAATTTAATTTATTAATTATATCAAATTTTCGTCAAGATTGTTTTTTATTTAGTGGTGAATCACTTCTTGTATTTCCAAAAGATTGTGGAGTGTTTTTAAGCTTTAAAGCCTGTTCAGATATGTTTACTGAAAATATTTAATTAAATTATAAAAATTTAATGAATGATAGTTTATAAGATAATAATTTATAAGAGTTTTATGGAGTTTATTTTTTCTCCATAATTTATTTATTTCGAGTCCTTTCTGAAAATTATATGTTCCTTTGATATAAATTACTGCTTTTCATATTGATCCATTTAGAAATATTCCTATCTTTTAAAAATAATAATTACAATAATTTTATTATTGAATTAGCAGGGTCCTGTCCACCAATTATAGAAGAAATGAAAATTAAATTTAGAAAAAAAACTTGGGTTTGAATCACTCCAAATAACAGCCTTTTCTATTGAAATATATATAGCATGGCTTTGTTCATATTATGTAGATGAGGACATTTCTCAACTCTTTTGCAACATGTTTCATAATTACCACTATTTTTAAATATTAATATTAGATATCAAAATACAAAACTATCTTATTAATGTGATTATAGATTTTTTAAATTCTGAATTATAGCTTTTGGATATAAATTGTCCAATCGCATTATAAAAACGCTTAAAGGAGGAGAGTTCGTTAAATGGAAGCAGTAATGTTGTTGTTATCATATGCCAAAGCTAATATTGGGATGAACTGAAGATTAGAGCGGTTGTTTTGGAACTGGGTGGAATATGGTTTTCAAAAGATCTGCTTTCCGTTATTATTACATCTTCATAGGATGATCAATCGTCTGCTCTGTAATGCTCTCGGAGGAAATATTGTTAGTACTCTGCGTTCACACAGAGCCTTTCCATAAAAATTTAAAAAAGGAAAATCATCTACATCCAATTAAACAAAATACACCAGCAGACAATTTAGGATTCCTGCTTCCTACACATTGCCTTATTTATCTTGCTTGTGAGACTTAATTCCGCAGTTTTATTTCCAATTATATATTTCGCTGTATCAGTTATCAATTTAATAAATTATTTCACATTAAAAGTGTCAAATTTCACATGTTATGCTTTAAATGAGTTTAATGAAATATAAAAAATTTATAAGCTCTATTTCATATAAAGAATTTTGAAATTTAAAAAGACATAAAAAATTAATATTCTTTTATCTTGACTTTATAATTGTTGAAACTTTAAATTTACATTAACGGAATATTTCTGCAAACCAGTTTAAAGTTCGTATATATATATTTTTTAATTTGTGTTTTTCGATGTACTTCTTTACACAAACATAAGATTCAAGAATAATTATGATCGAAATCCTGTGCCTTTATACTTACTTTATATTATCATTTTTTATCTAATCTTATACTTAGCTTACATATTATCTTACATTAAATATTGTATTTAATTTACAGATATGGCTTATTACTGTAAACTGATGGAATTCTATATTACTTTATTAGGCAACATATTATCTTAAATTAAATATTTTGGTTATTTTTGAACTATTGTTTATCAATGCAATCAGAAGGTACTTAATATTAATTTCGGCATGCTATTCTAAACAATTTATATTATAATATTTTTTATCTAATCTTAGGATTAGCTAATATATTCTCGTAAATTAAATATTGCATTTATTCTTTAATTATTTATTATAAGATAATTTTTTTAAGTTTTTGTTACTTTAAGAAAGCTTTCATCAAACTATTATAAAAATCTTTTTACAAAAATAGTTTTAATTGTTTGATTAATACATATGTTTACAAAAATCTACCCAATTATTTTGTTGTTGAGAGGCTTTCTTAAAAAATTAATTAAATTCTTAATAAAATAAATTAATAAAATAAAAAAGTATATCAGCTTGTTCAATTAACTAAAATGTTTTCAATAATTAGCCGTTCAAGAAATTATGTTCTGACATAATGTATCGAAATATGCATAACAAATTTCATTTAAATATTTTTTCCCATAACTTATTTAGTTGAAGTCATTTTTAAAAAAAATAACTTTTCCTTTGTTATTAATTACTCCTTTTTTTACTAATCTATTTTGATAAATTTATATCTTTTTAAAAAATAATCACAATTATTTTATAATTAAATTAATAGGTTTCTTGCCCCCAATCACAGAATAATTGAAAATTAATTTCAAAAAAAGAACTTCTTCTAAAATTGCTGCAATTAACAGACCTTTCTAAGGAATTATAGAGCAGTAATCTTTTCATAAAATATAAAAGAATGTCTTATAAGAAATTTTATCATTACCACAACTTTTATTATTACTATATATAAAAATGTAGACACGGAATCAGTGTCGTTGGTTGAACTTTCCTTCTATTGTCAAGAGCGCTCATGGAAATCATATACCAAGAGCTATGTCAAAATATGTGTAGATTTTGCTGTGCAAGGTGTTTGGTTCAGCTGAAGTCTGGAGCTCTCGATTTGGTATTGCGCGTCTGTGGTTTGAAATAGAACTTGCAAATCATTATCAGCACCTCTGCTTCGAATGTTCATTTGTTTGCCCAGTAATGCCATCACGGAAAGTACTGTTACAGTTCTGCTTTCAATGAGAGCAGTTAATCATGGAATTGAAATTTAATTATCTTGCTCCAATTTTAAAAAAAATTAGCAACAATGGTCAGATTAGTATTCAGGCAATCTATACGGCGCCGTAATCATCTTGCTAGTCAGACTTATTTCCGGAGTCAAATTTCATGCGTTATAAACTTAATGAATTAAATGAAATGTAAAAATTTTAAATCTAAATCGCATGTTTTTTTCATTAAGAAAATCGCTTAGAAAAATCTAAAAGCTCTATTTCACATAGAAAATTTTGTAATTTAAAAAGACGGAAAAAATTCTTTCTATGCTTCATAATTGTTAAAACTTTACATTAAGAGAATAATTATGCTATCCAACATTCGATCATAGTTTTTAACTTCTGCTTTTCGATGATTTCTTCACACAAATATACGATTTAAAAATAAATATAATGGAAATCATACGTAGTTTGAGCTTAATATTACCATTTTTTTCTTTAGCCTTATGTTAGCTTAATATTATCTTAAATTTAGTGCTGCATTTATTCTTGAATTATGTCTTATCGATGCGAACTTATGGAATTCTGTATTAATTTCGACTTACTACCGTATATATTTATTTATTCGAAATTTTAGTTAAATTTAATGGGGCTTTAAATCTTTGAATGTTAAATTAATAGCTGGGAACAAACAAATTAGAAAAATAATCTTACTTACTTTAGGACAAAATATTAAATTATTTAAAAGCAAAGGCTAATAATATTTATTGTAATGATCTGAACCAGAGAAAGTTATTTCTCCCACTCTAACAAGGTACATAGCGAAAATGAGTAATTTGTAACGCATTTTTTTGGTCAAGAATTGATCTATATTTAAGTCGTCAAACAATTTGTGTACATTAAACGGAGTGTTGAGAATTGTAAAATCACTTAAAAGTTAAGCTTTATGAAAAACATTTATAATTTATAAGAGTTTTATGAATAAGTGTTTATTTTTACCATAACATATTTATTTCAAGATATTTCTCAAAATTTCATTTTGCTTTGATATGAATTTCTTATATTTATACTGATCAGTTTCGAGAAATTCCTATCTTTTAAAAATTTATTACTATAAATTTATTACTGAGTGATCAAGTTTCTTGCCACGAATTACAAAAGATGTGAAAAATAATTTAAAGGAAGAACTTCTAATAAAATTACTGCAGATAACAACCGTTTCTTATTAATTATAAATAGTATAAATTTTTATATAGTATGTAGATAAAGGCATATCGCAAGTCTTTCGAGACTTCTTTTATAATTAATTACCACAATTTTTGATTATCAATATTATATTTGAAAATCTTCAACACAATTGCGGAATGTTTACGTATCATCAAAGGTGTTCTCCAAATGAATTCTTAAGAAATGGGTTTTCCTTGAGTGATTTTAAAAGAGCTGAATTTGCTATGTCTTAGACGGGTTATCCTTACAAATCTATGCAGTAGTCAGTTTTCTGTCGAAAACTACGCTCTCGTTTTCGTGCAGGGTGGAATGTGTGGTTTTAAAGGTAAGTGTCATTACTTTATCAATACATCTGCATAGAATGAATGAATCGTCAGCCCTGTAATGCTCTCAGAGAAAGTACTATCTATATTTTGTGAGAACATTTCACATGGCATTTAGGATGGAGAATATTTACATTAAAAAATTAAGAATCACAATCATTTAAGGATTCCTTTATTCTATTACCGCAGTATAGTCAGTTGGATGAAAAAATATACAGGATGGTCCAGAAAAACTGGATATACTTTGCACAGCAATATTCACTACTTTAAAGAAATAAAAAACGACCTCAGAACTGTATATATATTACCCATAATTTTCTAGAGAAATACGATATAAAATGTGTGGCTTCATATATTTTTAAAAAATCTTTATTCAACCACTTTATTAATCACCGGGGTCCTGTTTCATGGCCACCACGATCTCCAGATCTGACAACTTTAGATTTATTCCTATACATCCATGCAAAGGAATTGGTTTATCTAGATCTGGTTACTTCAGAAATGGACTTGGTCCACTCTTATCCATAGAGGGTTTACTTTAGTAGACAGTACGATGATAGAACTTAGACAGTCATCCATAGCCCAATGCGCACATAAATACATCCACAAGCACAGATGACATTTCTGTTATCTGTGCTTGTGGATGTATTTATGTGGTATATTTATGTGCTCAAAAAACATCTTCCTATTTAAAACTATGCAAACACTGATATTGAGGTTTTGAATAAAGGGTTTTCTTTCTTTCTTTTTTTCGTAAATCAGATATTTTGTCATACATTTTCTCTCGTGTTTTTCTCGAAAACTGCCGATCTTAGAGGTACAAATCTTTGGGATTTTTTTATCTTTTCCAAACAACTAATCTGGTTGTGCGGAGTTTAGTGTGTCTTCTTGGAGGACCCGGTATATTAACTATCAATTCAATAAATTATTTAATAACACGTCAATATTCAAAAGTTTTAAACGAAATTTTATAAAAATGTAAAATTTTATGAGCTTTATTTTCTATAGAAAATGAGTATAGTTTTTTATTTTTAATTCTTTTAACAGTTCAGAATTTCTTTTGATGCCATAAATTCCTTTTTGGGGGAAATATAATAGAAAAATCGAATTTGAATGTATGATAAGTTTGTCCTAAAAATAGAGCAATATTTGAAATGGCCATTACGCAATAAAGTATTTGGAGTAATACTTTATTGCTTAATAAAGTATTCTTCGGAAAGCTAATGGTTTCTGGTTAGTAAAAGAGGTACGTATGTATCAGACCGTCCAACTTTATCGTCAAATTTGAAGTCTCCACCAATGAATTGCTAAACCGCCAATCCGTTTATTTTATCGCCAAATTTAAATCTGTAGGCATTGAAATACTAAACCATTGACGATCGTTGGTGAAGACAGTCTAATACCTATGTACCGTAAAAGAGAAATTTTCGGAATTAGTCCAATAGATTGTGCGAATTAATACAATTTGATTTCTTTTAACTAGATTATTCAAAGTCGAAGGTTTATTTTAACAATGTCACATCCACATTTGCACTGAATGAGGAATTTTAACACTTTAATAAAGATCAATAGTATTTTAAGTCTTGGAATCTTAAATTAAAAACAGGGAACAAACCGAGTTATGAAATAATATTCCCGTTTCTAAGATAAAATATTAAATTATTTAAATGTTGGGTCTAATAATAGTTACTTTAATGTTTTAAGACTTAAAAAGCAATTTCTCCCGCGATTCCAATGTATACAGGGAAAATGATTAATTTGCAACAAAACAGTTTTTTTTCTCAAGAATTGCTCTCTATATATTAGTCGTGAAACACTTTTTTTAATATTAAACAGTGTGTGGAGAATTTTTAAATTTTAAACGCACAAACAGTTATGTTTTAAGGTAATTTTTAATTCGTTTATAGAAGTTTCGTTAATAAGTTTTTATTTTTTGCCATAAAATATTTATTTCAAGTCCTTTCTCAAATTAATTTTTTTTAATATTAATGAATCTTTTTTTAATGATCAATTTTAGTAAATAACCATCTTCTAAAAAATAATTAATATAATTTTATTATTGTTAGCGTATTTTTGAAGAATTGAAAATTAATTTTTATAAAAGTACTGACAAACTTGCTACAGATTACGGCCCTTTCTGATAAATTATATATATAGCATTAATATTTTTTTTAATTTGTAGATAAAATCATATCTCATATCTGTTGCGAAATCTTTTCAAATTACCACTATTTTTAAGTCTCTGAATTATATGTATAAAATTGCAGATAATTTCTTAATCATCCAGATTTTCATTATCTTTTCAAAAGACCTCCTGGAAAGAGATTCTCTGGGGGCTGTGGGCAGCTCCAGAATAATTAGTTATTTTGCGGCATGCAAAGTATTTACATTTTTAAGTTTCGTGCGAGGTGGTTTCATATTCTACTCCTGATTATCTCAAATAGGCGTCTAAGGGGGTCAGTTGCGTGTTAAATCCGCCAGGGCTAAACATCCTGCAGATGGTGTGGTGTGTTGGAGAGAAGGGGTGTCATCTAAAGTGTAGTGCTCGTCATTTGACAGCGGTTCAAAATTACGAGGTCCAACCATTGAACTGGTATGCTAATAGAGGGAGTGCAGCCTTACTAGACCGTGGGACAAGATCGAGACACGTGCTGCGTGTAAAGAATTTGTATTCACTGTAACCGCATTATGCATTCCCCATTATATTTCAATGGGAGAACTTTTCTCGCTTTTAACTGTTCAATTTTAAAGCTTATTTAAGCCATGGATAACTATTGCTGTGCAATTGGATGCAAAGAAAAGGTTTCTAAGGACAGATCTCTGTCATTTCACTGGTATATACAATAAAACATATTCTATTTGTATTCATTTGAATTCATTTTAAAATTTCGTAGCCACGATCACTCAGTGATTTTGTTGTTATAACTGAATATTATTTCATGGATTAGTGTACTTATTGTATTTAATTTATTTAACTAGTTATTAAGGTTTATATAAACTGATTTAACTGCATTATATTTTGCTACTTGCTTTATTTTGAGCTCGAATGTGCTGCAAACGGTTGGCTGAAAGCTTGGCGTGATTTTTTCTCGCCAATACAAATGTTTATATAAACATTCTTATATAAGCATACTTTTTATTCATCCAATAACGTTAAACTAAATTGTTTAAAACTTGTTCTATATGTCGTTTGATTTTAATTTAGTTTTTTTTTCAAATATTAATTCATAAATTTGGTTAGTTAATTAAAAATTAACTTTCTCGCTAAAAATCTTCGTTTCCCCGTCGCCAAATAAATAACGAATTCAGTTTAATTTTTCCTAACAGTATTGGGGTTAGGCTTAACATGTTTTCGGCCGATTATTTGAAACATTTCTGTTTATTTTCATTGGTTATTTTCATGTTATTGTATGACAATTTTTGTTTCATATATAAGAGCTTTATAAATAAAGCTTTATCTTATCCTTAACTTTTTTATTTGAAGTCATTACACAGAATTAGTTTTTTCTTTGATATTAATTAGTCCTTTTTGTACAGATCTAATTTAGAAAATTCTCATCTTTTTTTAAATTAATTACTATTAATTTATTATTGAATCAGCAGATGACTTACAACAAATTATAGAAAAATATGAAATTAATTTTAAAAAAGCATTTCTGGTAAAATTACTGAAATTAACAGCCCTTTCTAATGAATTATATTGCAGTATTATTTCATAAAATGTATTTAAGGCATATCTGAAGTCTTTTTCAAGATCTTCTACAATTACCACTATTTATAATAACTAATATTGCATATGGAAAGGTAGAAATTTTTGTATGATAATAAAATAAGTTTGTAGTATCATTCATAGTCACTTGAGCTCTTGGAAACGAAATTGCAAGGAGCAATTATCTAGGAGTTGAAAAGGAAGAGTTAGTTTATATGGTAGAAGGCCTATTCTGTCACGTAAAATCAGTACGATTTATTACATTCTTTTCATGATTGGAGTTCTCGCTATCGTGGCAAAATTATAGAAGAATATGAAATTAATTTTAAAAAAGCATTTCTGGTAAAATTTCTGAAATTAACAGCCCTTTCTAATGAAAAATATAGCAGTATTCTTTCATTAAATGTATTTAACGCATATCTGAAGTTTTTTTTTTCAAAATCTTCTACAATTACCACTATTTATAATAAATAATAATGCATATGAACAGGTACAAATATTTCTAAGGTAATTAAAAAAGCTCGTAAAGCGTTCATAGTCACGTGAGCTCTTGGAAATGAATATCCAGGGAGCAATGTAATAGGATCATAGAAAGAATGAGTTAATTTATATTGTAGAAAACAATATTACCGCGCATTCTCAGTAGGAATTATTGCATTCTGGATTCATTTATGATTGGAGGTCTCGCCATGGTGGGAACTTTAAATTTTAATAGAGGGAATTTTGCTGCTAAAAAGTGAGAAATTCGAATGTGATAACTTATGCATTTTGATGATCTTGTTCACATAAACATGATTCTAGTATAAATATGATCGATATCATAACTAATTTAGACTTTGTATTATCATTTGTATCAGTAATTAAGCTTAGCTTATATATTATATTGAAAAAAATATTGATTTTTTTCTTGAGTTATGAATTATTAATTTAAACTTATGGAATTCTCTATTTAATTCGGCTACCTACCATAATGAATTTATATAAAAGATTTTTTTTTCTAAAAATACAATTAGTTTATATATTATCCTAAATTAGTTTTTTTATTTATACTTGATGTATGGTTTAACAATTCAAACAGATGGATTTCTATATTAATTTCGGCATGCTTCTTTAATTAAATTATGTTATGATCTTCGTGTTTAATCTTATTATTAGCTCATATATTATCTTTAATTAAATATTGCATTTATTCTTGAATTAAGGCTTATCAATTTAAACTGATGGGATTCTATATTGATTTCTACTTACTACTGTTTTTAATAAATAAATATTTAATTCGAAAATTTTATCAGTAAAATTTTTAGTCTAAATCTTAAATTAATAGCAGGTATATACCAATTAGTAAAATATTCTTCTCTTTTCTGGGACAAAATGAGAAATTATTTCTATAATAGGACTAATAAAATTTATTGTAATGTTCTAAAATAGAGAAAACAACTTCTCCCAATCTGCCAAGGTTTGTAGAGGAAAAAATTTGTAAAAAAAACAATGTTTTTGACAAGAATTAATCTGTATTTTCGTCGTCAAACACTTTCTTGTATATTAAAGAGAATGGAGTGTTTTTAAATTTTAAAGCATGCTCCGTTATGTTTTTAAAAGTATTTAATTAAATTATAAGAGTTTCATGATTAAGTGTTTATTTTTACCATAAGTTGTTATCCTGTCCTTTCTGAACATTTTATTTATCTTTGATATGAATTACTGCTTTTCATATTGATCTATTGAGAAACATTCCTATCTTTTAAAATCAATGATTACAATTATTTTATTATTGAATTAGCAGGTTCCTGTCCACCTATTATAAAAGAAATAAAAAAAATAAATTTAGAAAAAAAACTTGGGTTTGAATCACTCCAAATAACAGCCCTTTCTAATGAAATAATATAGCATGGCTCTTTACATATTATTTAGATGAAAACATGTCTCAACTCTTTTGCAACATGTTTTATGATTACCACTATTTTTAAATATTAATACTAAATATCAAAATACAGAACCATAATTTTATTGTAATGATAAACGCTTTAAATTTTGAATTTTAGCTTTTGGATATAAATTGTCCAATCGCATTGTGAAAACGCTTAAAGGAGACGAGTTTGTTAATTGGAAGCTGTAATGTTGTTATCATATGCCAAAGCTAATACTGGGATGAACTGAAGGTTAGAGCGGTTGTTTTGGAACTGGGTGGAATATGGTTTTCAATAGATCTGCTTTCCGTTATTATTACATCTTCATAGGATGAGCAACCGTCTGCTTTGTAATGCTCTTAGAGAAAATACTGTTAGTACTCTGCATTCAATGAGAGCGTTTCCTTAAAAATTTAAAAAGGAAAATCATCTACATCCAATTAAAATTACCAGCAGAGAGTTTAGGATTCCTGCTTCCTATTCATTGCCGTGTTTATCTTGCTTGTGAGACTTAATTCCGCAATTTTATTTCCAATTATATATTGTGCTATATTAGTTATCAATCCGATAAATTATTTAACATTAAAAGTGTTCAAATTTTACATGTTATACACTAAATGAGTTTAATGAAATAGAAAACTTTTATAAGCTCTATTTCACATAAAGACTTTTAAAATTTAGAAATTCGTAAAAAATTAATATTCTTTTATCTTGACTTTATAATTATTTAAACTTTTATATATATATATATATATATATTTTCATTCCCATCTATACTTTTACATATATATTAGTTGACATATATATATATAATTTGTGTTTTTCGAGGTGCTTCTTTATACAAACATGAGATTCAAGAATAAATATGATCGAAATCATGTGCCATTATACTTACTTTATATTGTCACTTTTTATCTAATCTTATGCTTAGGTTAAATATTCTCTTACATTATGTATTGTATTTATTCTACAGAGATGGCTTATCAATGTAAACTGATGGAATTCTATATTACCTTCGGCAGCCAACCATAATTATTTATATTATAATTTTTTTATTTAACCTTATGATTAGCCAGCATGTTATCTGCAATTAAATATTTTTATTTATTGTTGAACTATTGTTTATCAATGCAAGCAGTAGGAACTTAATATTAATTTCGGCATGCTATTCTAAGCAATTTATATTATAATATTTTTTTATCTAATCTTATGATTAGCTTATATATTCTTGTAAATTAAATATTGCATTTCTTCTTTAATTATTGATTATAAGATAACTTTTTTCGGCATTTTTTACTTTAAGAAAGCTTTTATTAAACTAGAATAAAAATATTTTTACAAAAATAGTTTAAATTGTTTGATTAATCCATATGTTTACAAAATCTACCCAATTTTTTTTTTGTTGAAATGCTTTCTTTACACATTAATTAAAACCTTTTTAAAGTATATCAGATATTTCAATTAAGTAAAACGTTTTCAATAATTGGCCGTTCAAGAAATTATGTTCTGACATAATACATTGAAATATGCATAGCAAATTTCATTCTAATCTTTTCTTTTCCATAACATTTAGTTGAAGTCATTTCAAAAATAATTAACTTTTTCTTTGTTATTAATTACTCCCTTTTTTACTAATCTATTTTAATAAATTCATATCTTTTTAAAAAATAATCACAATTATTTTATAATTAAATTAATAGGTTTCTTGCCCCCAATCACAGAATAATTGAAAATTAGTTTGAAGTAAAAACTTCTGCTAAAATTACTTCAATTAACAGACCCTTCAATTAAAATTACTTCAATTAACAGTCTTTTATATTTTATGAAAAGATTATATAGCAGTAATCTTTTCATAAAATATAAAATACTTTCTTACAGCAACTTTTACCATTACCACAATTTTTAATTATTATTACTATATATCAAATTGTAGACACACATATAGAAGTGGTGATTGTTGATTGTCTTTTAAAGTGGTCGATTAAGCTGTTGGAAATCATTTTCCAAGAGCTGGGAAAAAATATGAGTAGTTTTTGCCGTGTTAGGTAGGTAGTGTTTGGTTCAGCTGAAGTCTGGAGCTCACGGTTTGGTATTGCGCGTCTTTGATATGAAATAGAACTGGCAAATCATATTCATCACTTGCTTCGAATGTTCATTTGTTTGCGTAGTAATACTCTCACAAAAAGTACTTTTACAGTACTGCAACTTCTGCATTCAATGAAAACAGTTAATTATGGAATTAAAATTTAATAATCTTGCTCCAATTTTTAAAAAATTAGCAACAATGGTCAGATTAGTATTCAGGCAATCCAAAGGACGCCGTATTCATCTTGCTAGTCAGACTTATTTCCGGAGTCAAATTTCATGCGTTATAAACTATATGAGTTTAATGAAATGTAAAAATTTTATAATATCTATATCAAATGTTTTTTCCACTAAGAAAATCGATTAGAAAAATTCAAAAACTCTATGTCACATAGAACATTTTGTTTTAAAAAAAAACGAAAAAAATTTCTTTCTTTGCTTTGTAATAGGCGAAACTTTAAATTTACATTAAGACAATTGTTCTGCAAAATTCGAATATATTTTTAACTTACGGTTTTCGATGATTTATTCACACAAATATACGATTTAAAAATAAATATAATGGAAATCATACGTAGTTTGAGCTTAATATTACCATTTTTTCTTAAGCCTTATGTTTAGCTTATATATTATCTTAAATGAAGTGCTGTTTTTTTTCTTTAATTATGGCTTATCAATGGTGTTGATGGAATTCTATATTAATTTTGACTTACTTCCGTAAATATTTTATATATATTTATTGTGAAATTTTAATTAAGTTTAATGGCGTTTTAAATCTTTGAATCTTAAATTAATATCAGGGAGCAAGCCAATTAGTAAAATAATCTTCCATTTTCTAGGACAAAATATTAAATTATTTAAAAGCTTAGACTAAAAATATTTTTTGTAATGCTCTGAGCTATTTCTCCAACCCTTCCGAAGTAGATGGAGGGAAATGAGTAATTTGTAACAATGCATTGTTGTTATTAAGAATTGATCTATACCTAAGTCATCAAACAAATTTTGTATATTAAAGGGAGTGTTGAGAATTTCAAAAGCACATACAATTAAGCTTTATGAAAAAAATCTATAATTTATAAGAGTTTTATGAATAAGTGTATATTTTCACCTTAACATGTTTATTTCAAGATATTTCTCAAAATTTCATTTTGCTTTGATATGAATTCCTCATATTTATAGCGATCTATTTCGACAAATTCCTATCTTTTAAAAATTAATTGCTATAAATTTATTATTGGGTGATCAAGTTTCTTGCCGATAATTATAGAAGAATTGAAAATTAAATTAAAAAAAGAACTTGTAATAAAATTACTACAGATAACAACCGTTTCTTGTTAATTATAAATAGCATAAATCTTTGTATAGTATGTAGATAAAGGCATATTGCAAGTCTTTTGTGACTTCCTTTATAATTATTTACCACAATTTTTGATTATTAATATTATATATGAAAATCTTCAACACAATTGCGGAATGTTTACGTATCATCAAAGGTGTTCTCCAAATGAATTCTTAAGAAATGGGTTTTCCTTGAGTGATTTTAAAAGAGCTGAATTTGCTATGTCTTAGACGGGTTATCTTTGGTAATCTATGCAGTAGTCAGTTTTCTGTCGAAAACCACACACTCGCTTTTGTGCAGGGTGGAATGTGTGATTTTAAAGAAAAGTGACATGCCTTTATCAATACGTCTACATAGAATGAATGAATCGTCAGCCCTGTAAGGCTCTCAGAGAAAGTGCTATTAGTACACCGCAAGCTCTTCGTTCTGGGGGAACATTTCACATAGCATTTAGGATTGTGAATATTTACATTAAAAAATTAAGAACCACGGTTAATTAATAATTCCTTTATTCTAATACCGTAGTATAGTCAGTTGGATATAAAAATATACAGGGTGTCCCTGAAAAATATGATATACTTTGCGCAGCAAGATTCGCTGTTTTAAAGAACTAAAAAACGACCTCAGAACTGTAACTATATTATCCATAATTTTACAGAAAAATACGATAGAAAATGTGTGGCTTCTCATCTTAAAAAAATCTTTATTTAACCACTAAATTAATCACCGGGGTCCTGTTTCATGGCCACCACGATCTCCAGACCTGACCCTTTTAGATTTCTTCCTATGGATCCATGCAAAGGAATTTGTTTATCAAGATCTGGTTACTTCAGAAATGGACTTAGTCCACTCTTATCCACAGTGCGTTTACTTTAGTAGACAGTACGATGATAGAACTTAGATAGTCATCCATAGCTGGATGCGCGCATAAATATCTCCATATGCACAGATGACATTTCTAGCATCTTAATATTTAAAACTAAGCAAATACTTTCATGTTTCCAAAGAAGTTTTTTTTCATAAATCAGATATTTTGTCATGCATTTTCTCTCGTGTTTTTCTCGAAAACTGTCTGTCTCATTGGTACAGCTCATTGGGATTTTTTTTAATGTTTTCCAAACAACGAATCAGGTTGTGCGCAGTTTATGCTGTCTTGCTATAACACCCTTTATAATAAATATCAATAATTTTAATAAAATAATAATTAAGTAATTATTATAACATTACAATAACTATTATTAGACCCAACTTTTAAATAATTTAATATTTTGTCTTAGAAACGGGAATATTATTTCATCATTCGGTTTGTTGTCTGTTATTAATTTAAAATTCAAAGACTTAAAATACTATTGATCTTGATTAAAGTCTTAGAATTCCTCATTCAATTGTTATGTGCATGTGAGATTGTTGGAATAAACCTTTGATATCAAATAATCTAGCTAAAGGAAATCAAATTGAATTAATTCGCACAATCTATTGGACTAATTCCGAAAATTTCTCTTTTACCCTGCTTACGTATTAGACTGTCTTCAACAACGATCGCCTATGGTTTAGTATTTCATTAGCGGCGGATTTAAATTTGGCGATAAAAATAAGCCTATTACATCATTGACGGATTGCCATAATTGGCGGTTTAGCAACTCATTGGCGAAGACTTAAAATTCGACGATAAATTTGGACGGTCTAATACGTAAATACCACTTTTACTAACCAGAAACCATTAGCTTTCAGAAGATTTTTTAAAGTCTCCAAATACTTTATACTTGAATGACGGCTATTTCAAATATTGAGCTAATTTTAGGATACCCTTATTACATATTAAATTTCGATTTTTTTATTATAACCCCTCCCCCCAAATGTAGTTATGGCATCAAAATAAATTCCTATCTGTTAAAAGATTTTAGGAAATAAAGCTTTATAGGAAATGAGCTTTATAGGAAATAAAGCTCATAAAATTTTACAAATTCAAAAATTCATTTCGTTTAAAACTTTTGAGATTTGATGTGTTATTCAAAAATTTACAAAGCTCCCAGAAACGTATTTTCTGTGGGCTACGTGCAGTTCCAGCATAAGTAAGTGTTTTGAGGTATGCAAACTATGTTAATATCATGTTTTGTGCGAGGTGGTTACAGATTCTGCTCCTGATTATCTCAAATAGTCCTCTAAGGGGGTCAGTTGCACATTAAATCCGCCAAGGTTAAACATCTACTGATGGTGTGTTGTGTTGGAGTGAAGAGGAGTCGTCTAAAGTGCTATCCTCGTCATCTGACAGCTGTTCAAAATTACGAGGCCCAACCCCAAAACAGCCCTTTTGTGACTGTACAATGGAATGTTAATGTCACTAAACCCAGGAAGTCGGCAAATCAAAGTCTTTAGGAAACAATGTACGAAATCCAACATAAAAAATATGGAGAATAAAGTGAATGCATTTATTTTCTTAACTTAAATGCAGAAAAGTGTAACAATTTTGAATGGCATACAATACTTACAATAAATCACTTGGTTTTTAATGATCAGTTTTAATGAACAGCCATCTTAAAAAAAATCATTACTATCAGCTTATTATAGAGTTGACCAGATTTTTGCTGAAATTATTGAAGAATTGAAAATTAATTAGAAAA
>JAOUZG010050066.1:539093-551586 GCA_026289955.1 Argiope argentata | reverse complement strand
GCGCCTTCTAATTGTACGCCTTCCAAAGAATTAAAAAAAAGTTTTCATCAATTATAAAATGTCGCCTAACAGCGCCATCTAGAGGATGGGTTTTACAACATGGTGTTTTGAATTTAACGATTTTAAATATATGTTTATTTTTCACATCATAAACAAAAATAAAATTTAATATCTTGCCTAGAAGTGTTAACAATAAACAAAACAAACTAAACGACATGTTTTTTTTTTCATATGTGGAGTTTTGAAGCAAAAAAAAAAAAATCATTCGTGCGTAAGGAGTAAAACGAAATTTTATACTTAATGGCACAAATTACAACTGAAAATTCACAATATAATCCTCACATCTCAGTAGTTTAGACATGTCAGATGGAGAAACTTTTTTCCGACATGCAATTAGTTACTTTCTATAAAGTTATTTTTCAGCTAAAAAGTAAAGAAAGTCAACATTTTATGTTAAATTATTAGGCTAGTCCAGCGCCTTCCAATTCTACGCCTGCCAAATAATAATAAAAAAAAGTTTTCATCAATTATAAGATGACGCTTAGCAGCGCCATCTGGAGGATGGTTTTGCAACATGGTGTTTTGAATTCAGCGATTTTAAGAATATGTTTATTTTCTCATCATAAACAAAAATAAAATTTCATACATTGCTAAAAAGTGTAAACAAAACAAACTAAACCACATGTGTTTTTTTCCATATCTGGAGTTTTAAAGTTAAAAAAAAAATATCATTCGTACGTAAGGGGTAAAACGAAATGTTATAATTAATGACACAAATTACAATTCCCAATATAATCCTCACATCTCAGTAGTTTAGACATGTCAGATGGTGAAACTTTTTTCCGACATGCAATTAGTTACTTTCTATAAAGCTATTTTTCAGCTAAAAAGTAAAGAAAGTCAACATTTTATGCTAAATTAAAAGATTTTAAAGGATTTCTATGATTATTTTGTAGGGTTTTTAAAGATACATAAACATTTAATATTACTGTGGTTCAGCTGGTAGCAAAAACATTTTATTATTGAACTTGGAAGTTGTCTAACAACTCAACTCTACCTTGTGTATTGACTGGTGTTCGAAATACTGGATATATCTTTAAGTGTTACTTTCGTTTTCGCCATTATCAACCATTTTCGATACCTGAGTATCACGTCCAGGTCACCAGTGTGATACATAAGTATTTAATATTTACAGTTAATTTACATTTAAAACATTTAAATAAAACTATCGGAGATAACGGAAGTAACGCTTAAAGGTATATCCAGTCTTTCGAACACCAGTCAATACAAAGATAGAGTAGAGTTGTTACACAACTTCCAAGTTCAATAATAAAATGTTTTTGCTACCCGTTGCATTACAATTTGTTTACCAAAAACAAAATTAAATCAAGTAAACTGTAAATAAAACGGAAGGTGGGGGGAATAAATATGAAATTCCTAATATGAATATAATGAAATAAATACGAATATTCCTAAAAGTCCTCAAGTGTTAACATTTTTTAAAAACCTTAAATTAAATTTAGATTTCTGGTGGAAAGTATACTCTATAAATGAAATAATGCCACATATTCCAGTTTTCTAGAACACAAAGATTTATTCAACAAAATTATATTTATCGAGGAATATTCTGTGAAATTAATTTTCAGAAGAAATTATTTCTCGTTCCATCCATAAAGAGGTAATATGTAAACAACGCATTTTCTACATAAAACTGTCTTGGTAATATGTTAACTTCATCGTCAAACAAATCACCTCAATTTCTCATTGCCCATGAAAAGGTAGAGGGATTGAAATGTTTTAGTTCAGTTTTATACTTCGTTCGCTCTTCCAGGCAAAATTCCATTATCACCCTTCCCAGAGGGATGCAGCTGTCACTCCTTTGTGTAACTTGTTGCTTTAATTTGAAGTATTTAATTATAGAGAAACATTTAATTCGTTTTAATGGATTCCTTCGTTAAGCTGGCTATGAATAATGCCTTAAGAGACGGCATATATTTCAAGATAATTGCATAAATTTTATTATCAGGAAGAAAATGTCACGTTCGATAAATAATGAAAGAGGATATTTGATGTATTCGATTTCTTTCTTATTTCTCTGGCACGTGCCTCACAAACTGAGGATTTCTGCAATTTCTGATGCGAAAAATCGCTCAGTCTTTTGGCACTGCAGATATGGATTGGATCTCTATTTGGAATAGGATTTTGATGGCACAAAAACGAAATATGTTTAGACTGTGTCAAACTTTTAGTAAATATATGTACATCTATAATAATAAAAATGGATCTCGAAATGCGTTGCTAAGCGCAAAACTAGAGAACGCCTTGACCGATTCGGCTAATTTTTTTTAAATATTTTCGTTAAGACACGAGGATGGTTCTTATGGAGAGAAAAAATGAAAAAAACTGAGAGGAAAATAGTTAAAACGGCACTTTTCTTACTTTCCCGCCAAAAATCTTCATTTCCTTCCACCACATCAACTAAGTAAGACAGCAGGAAGTAATAAATTATGATTTGTTTAGAAAGAAATACGCGAAGTCAGTTGGTTTTCATTTATAGATAACGGGATGTTTAAAAAAGAAAGAAAATAGCTGCGTTTATTATTAGTCTGTATGAATATTTAATCTATGTCTGCTCAAAATAAAGTCATAATAAAGTAATAAATAAAGAAAAAAAGAATAACAGAGGGCAAAAAGGGTTTGTAGAAAGAAAAATAGTGAAGAAAAAAAAGGATAGAAAAATATAGAAAAGAAAAGAAGTGTATGTGTGTGTCACCATTATTTCCTCTGTGCGCAGCATTTTCCAAGCTGTTTTTAAACTTTAGCATCTCTTGAATACCAATTGTCTTTATTTGTTTAGTGTGTTTGCATTTATGAAAATTTGAATCTCATTATTCTATAAAAACGTAGAATTTTAGACCTTTCCCTCCACCATTTAAGTAAAATATCAATTCCGGGACAATCATTGCTCGGATAGAAAGAGAAAGATGAGGTGTACAATGAACAGAACATCTGAAGAAAATAATACTATAAATGAATTATATGATTATCAAAATTTGTTTGGTTTAAAAATATTTTGATGAAAAACACAGTTTTGAAACACAGCTACATAAAATATATGAAAATTTTTAGCGAGCATTAATACTGGCGAACCGATTGGTCGCCAAAGGCGGCTAGTATGCTAATAAAATATTAGGGAGAAAAATGTTCTAAATTATAATAATTCATTTTAACAAAATGGTTAAGTATTTAAAAGCATGTAGTACAATATAAAACAATGAAAAAGGATGTAAAAGACCAATCGACTGTAAAAAAAGGAAGACATTAGATTGAAGATTTTCTCCAATTAGATCATTAAGAGATACAATTGTATAAAAACGATCAACATTGGGAATTAAAAACTGGACAATCGGTTCAAATGTGTACAACTGAATAGCCGTGTTTGGCACAAATAAAAACAGGCGCGTCTTCATCAAAAAGTAAATACAGGGTGGCCATAATTTAACTGACAGGGCTCACAGTGTTCTGTAGCGCGATCTATTTGCAAGAATGATGCCACATTCCGCTGTTAAGATTTTAGAGCACGGGTTTGGAAAATATTTTATTCATAAAGTTTCCTAATTGATTTCTAATAAAAATAGATGTATTGGTATTTAAATGTATTTTTGGCTTTTAGAACCCCAATGATGCCTCTGGCTCACCATTCAAGATGGTGCATCATTTTGACGTTTTATTTATTTATTTTTTCAAATTTAATTGTTAAAAACACCTACATAATGGTTAAGAGATGCATATTAATTTTTCAAAGGAATTCAACTTAAAAGAATTATGTGTATTTATTTTTTATAGTAATAAAGAAATCTTTGTATTAGGCGAATAGTTTTGTATCTAATTATTTTTCGGACTGCAAAGGGTTAAATAGCCATCTAGCAGCCTCTCGAGTTACCATATATAATAGAGCAGAAATAGGAGATAGATGAAAATGTTATCTTCCGGTTCTAACTATAGCACTCTTTCCAGTGATTCCCTTAAGTGTTAAGAAAATAATAATGTATATGCGAGACAAAAAATACTATACATAAAAGGCAATTTGAAAACAAAAGACAAGACGACCCCGAAAAAAACAGTACAACTAAAAATATTCAGAATGAGGGAAAATAATAGGTTAAAATGGTCATTAGTGTGCCCCCGAGTTTGTCGCCAATATGGCAACCCAACACAAAGCTCTTGTAGTAACCCTTATGATGTTTTGTTTACTTCTTCCTCCAATGGTTGAGTTGTACATGAGCTTCAACTCTTTTCATGAAAATATAAATTAAAAATAATATCAATTAAATATTTTATTTTTGATCTGTATTATAATTAAGATATTTTGTATAGTTAATAAGAAGTTTCAATTATATTTTTAATGCGAATATAAAATATTTATTCCTTTACTCATTTTAATTGTCAGTATGCGATTTCACAAAATCGTCTGGTTTCTTTCTTTAAAAACCGTCTGCAATAGAATTATTCGCATTTCTCGTCATTCTTTCAAAGTTCTATCGTTTGTTTTCTTCGCTAGTTATTTTTTCGGCAATTCGGGGATAAAAGCCTTTGTTGCTATAAATCCCAATACCTTATATTTTTCAAGTTTCAAGTTTCGGCAATTATTCAAGAGTGGATGACAGGTGAATGGGATGGAAAAAAAACATTTCGAACCTGATAAATGGATGAAGGGTGATTGGAATATTTTTTTACAACAAATTAAATGCTTCAAGTTTGTACTTTGTCTTTAAAATTTCCTCTTAAATCCATTCTTTTTGTATCTTTGTCTTTCTGAATTATTTATTATTTACTGTTCATGTTATCCGCACATTCCTTATGTTCAATGTGCTAGCGAAGCTACTAGTTCCCCGCTCCCGGGCATAGCGATGCCGTAGGATGTTTTTTTAAGTTAAAATATTCTGCCCGGTGCCTTCTGTTGAAGGCACCGGGCCTGAAAAATAATAATAAAAAGACAATGCTTATCGATTTAAAAAAAATCATCATTATATTGCGAAAAGTCGTAACCATCACTAACTCTTAAAAGTGTTTGTTTACAGTGTCCGCCATCTTTATTGGCGACTTGGCATCCTTGGAGCGGCAAGGGGCACACTATAAGTAACCTTTACCAAATAATATACCCAAGAGTACCAAATAACCAAACAAATACAAATTACATCCAAAGTAGTGAATTATTGAAGAAATACAAGAAGGTTTCATTGCAATATAATATCAACAATTGGGAATAAAGAATATATTTTATGCAAAGTAAGTATATAAAGAAATACAAAAATATCAAAAATAAGAAAAAATAATAAACAAATATAACCAACAAAAGTAAAAAAAGATGGAAACAAAGTAGACATAATAACAATAATAAATAGAAAGTTAGGAAAAAGAAAAGAAAAACAATCATTAACAATAAAAAATAAATTATAAATAGTAACAAATGTGTATAACATAATAGAAGATAATTCAAATAGAATAACAGCAGAAACCCAAAAGACAAAAGAAAAATTCAGTAAATAACGAAAGTGCATAGAAACCGACATAACAAAGCTTCTGAATAGGAGCAATGAATCTAAAATAAAAACAGCAAAAAAGAGCAAACACAATTACTGCAAAAAATTAAAAACAATGTAGTAAATTTGTAACAAAACATTAGTGTATAATAAAGCTATTTCTTAAAGAACAATAAGAATAAAAAAACACTTCAACAATGTTTCCCGAAATAAAATTCAGTAAATAAATTAGTCTAGTCGAGATTCTTTCAATGCATTATTGTAATTCTGTATAGATGAAGAATTAAATAACGAAAAGGAGACTATCAATACTAGAATATTGTATAACATTTCATAATGGTAAGACATTATTTTGAAATAAATTAAATAAGCATTGCCATGTATAACTTTTTATTCTTAAAATAATAACAAACAACTTTTATTAACACTAACAAAGAAAAAGGACAATGTTAAGAAGGAAGCGTGTAAAAACCTGATAAAATACGAAGAATTATGCTAACATGGAAATACATGATCTCTTCCACCAAAAAAAACCGAAACAGCATGTTGAATTACAAATTCTTATAGAAGCATCATATGTAAAGAAATATAACATTGAAAAAATGAAACAACATTTCTACGGCAGAACATTACATTTACATTCCACTTGTTTTTATTGTTACGAAATTTCGCAGACAAAAACGATGCGAAGATGCAGACTTTAATGTCTAGGAAAACTTGTATAAAACATACGAAACACAAGCATCAATTTTAAAACAAAAAAAAATTATTTAATCCACTAACCTCGATTAACAACAAAGTTTTATAAAGCAGGTAGGGAAAAGACACTCTCTCAAGCTAACCTAACTAAAGTAGCTCGTTCTCAGAACTCATCTGATTTCTCACCTTTAAGCCACGTCTTAAATAACGTCCCACTAAAGTAGATTGGGCAATCGCGGAAACCAACGCTAGTTCCAAACAACTGTGGAAGTTTCTCCGACATTCATTCCTTCGATAAAGCAGGTAGAAGCAAAAAGGCGCTCTATCAAGTTAAGACAACTAAAGTAGCTCGTTCTCGGAACTCATCTGATCACTCACCTTTAAGCCACGTCTTAAATAACGTCCTTTTAAAATAAGAGGGGCAATCACGAAAATGGCACGCTCGTTCAAGACAATTGTGGAACTTTCTCCAATATTCTCTTAGAACAAATCTTTATTTTTCAGTTTCTACTATACATTTTAGCGTGTGTTAAAAACCATTAGAGACCTCATTACGTCACAAACACACCTGTACCACCAAATTAATAAAACATGAATATCTCCTACTGAAAATCCCCTTAGAACGATATTTTCTCGCTGACATGCCCTTCCATTACAATTAATTAATTAATTTTATGCACTTATTTACAAATATCTACAATATTTATAATATGCCAGCTTTCTGGCACAGGGGTAGCGTTCCTTCTCGTGTTCTGGGAGTCCTGGTTCGAGCATGATTGTTCTTCTATGTGGTATCTGTGAGATGTGTGACTGTACCCCCCCCCCCCCCCGGTAAAAAGGGGCTGTGCAAGCAAATGCAGTGTGTATGTAGTTAAGTCGTACTCTTGGCCCTAATTGGCGCTACTTCAAAAACAAGAGACCCTCCTTTCGGCTTAAATCTGCTGCTGAATCAGCATGGGGCTTGTCCATGGTAGGTGCCATAAGTAACAACAACAACAACATATTTACAATATTCATATGAAAGTTACACAAAATTCATATCAATATTTATAATCTTTAATTCATAAATGCCTCACAAATGACCAGCAATTTGCATAATCTGGGCTGCAAAATACAATTCTATAAATTCAAGTATCTATGCAGTAACTGTGTGTTTATAAAATAAATGCTTGAATATGTAGAGGCTCATTCAGTAATGTCACAGCAGAAGCAAAATGATAGATAATATCATACATTCAAACACTACCACAGTATAAATTACAGTTTACAAAACTATGAAGATTTAATCTTCTAATTCTGAGCATAAATGGGCTGAGAATATCCAATAAACATACCATTTGGTAGAACAAATCTAGTTTAGCAGATAATTTGGTAAATGCAATGGAAACCACAGTAAATGATTAAATTAACTTGGAGATAATATCCATTATACGGCATGGTTTCCGGTAATGTAACTGTGAATGCTACAGTTTATAGCATATTTTTCACTTATAGAAACGAATGATTTTACCCATTCTAACTATTGATATATTTGAAAAGTTTGAGTGAAATTATTGCTTTTTTGATAAATAAATCTCATAAACAATCTATCTAAAGCTACGTAACTTCATAATAACCCACCAAATAATGAAATAAAAAAATGCATACAATAAATAATGGTATGATGTCTTAAAATGTTCATGATTTAGATGAATTTAAAAATACTGTACAATGTTTGGTCCTGAAGTATATTTATTGAAATTTCTCATTAATAATTTATTTAGAAGCAATTGAATTCATAAACCCACACTAAATTAAAATAAAATAATTTTGTGTAATGCCTTACAATATTCATGATTTCTGCACATTTATAAAAGGATTGAGTAATGGAATTTAATATGAGGATTTCGTAATGTCTTAAAATCTTTATCATTCAGGGCATATTGAAACTACTGAACAGTGCCTGATTGTGAATTACATTTATTTAAAATTAATTGCTCACAAATAATTTATAAAGTGATAGTTTATTTGATTGCTCACAAATAACTTAAAAAGGAATTATTTATTTAGAAACAACTGAACCCTAACAAACAATAAGCACTCACAATATATATATATATATATATATATATATATATATATATATATATATATATATATATATATATATATATATACATAATTAACTAAATAATAATATGATTTAACTAAAAGGTTTCAATTTTCATAATGAACTTACATGGTTAGATAAATTTTGAAACAGTTATTCTTATTCATCAACTAATAATTGAACCATGATTCTTCCATATAATATCTTATATATTACTAGCCGCCTATGGCGACCAGTCGGTTCGCCAATATTAATGCCGACTAAAGGGTTAAATCATTTTTTTATATAACTTGGTCTCATAATAAATTTTTCAGCAAAATATTTGTAAGCTTCCAATTTCGATAGTCATATAACTCACTTATACTATTATGTAGGCCTTAAACAGTCCTATCTTTGAAGTCCGCATCTCTCTCTGATTTTCTATATGTGCACGTAAAATTCACAACAAAGAACTGAAAGCAGAATAGTCCGACATTGAATATTTATGTTTGGTGCTTTTCTAAAAATTCTTTTTCAGCTTTAACTATCGCAGCTTTGTTATATATTTTTATTTTGTATTTTTATTTATTTTAATTCTTTGATTGAATTATTAAATTTGAAATTGCAAACGATTTTCACTTGCATTTATTGTTTAAAAAATATCACATTTCCTATTTAATTTATTTCATATAATCACGTGATGAAAATTGTATTTTTCTGTTTTAATTTTGGTAGTAATTACATTTTTTTTTTAAATCAGAACTTCTGAAAATGTGATGGCAACACTTTATTAAAAGCTGATTTTTTTTTGAGATCCTCGCGAAGATAAAATTTTATTATTATTATTATTTTTTTTTTGCGAAATAAGTTGTTGAAAAAAAACGATTAAATTAAATGTTTAAAAATTCATTAAAAATAGAGTTTTAGATCGTAGGTCAAAACATTAGTGTCATTGAAAAGCTTATTTTTTGCGCTTTAACTTGATGCAAAAATCAATTTTATGCTGTAATATTTTCGGAAGTTATAGCGAAAAAACGTTAAAATTTGGTTTATTTTTTAATTAATTAAAATTTTAATTAGAAATTCAATAAAAGGGGCTCCGAGGTGCACATTCCCGGCACCCAAGGTATACATATACCAAATTTGGTAGCTGTAGGTCGAATGGTCTGGCCTGTACATCGCCAACACACACACACACACATTGTGCTTTATTATAAGTAAAGATTAGCTTAGATTAATGTCAATTCATAGCTGTTAGATTGATCTCAAAGTTATCAAAAGAATCTTGCCAAATTTTTGAAATATAATCTCACTAAAAGGTTTAAATTTTCGTAACAATCTTATCTGCTTAGAGAAAATTTGCAATATTTATTATTTAATTCATCAACTAATGATTGCATCATAATTCTTCCATATAATATCTGATCTATTAATAGTTTAAATTAGTGTCAATTTATAGCTTTTAAATTGATATTAAGGTTAACAAAAAACCTTGACAAATTTCATAAAAAAGAAAAAAATTAATTCTAAATTACTCAAAGCTTTATCATAAGTTTTTCTTTTCGAATGTTATTCTAAAAATATAAATCCTTTCTACGAAGCCTTTCCTTAGATCTTTCGGAGTACTAACTCTAATCCCGAAATCCTAAAACCTAACGACTCTTCAGAGAAAACGTAAAAAGGAAATTTTTTCAAGAATAAAATTAACAACAGCAACTAAAACTCCTTTCCAAAAGTTTTCAGCAAACTAATAATTCAAAATAACTCGCCGATTAACGCAGAGTAGAAACTTCTACTTTCTCCTCTTCTTAAAAACTCATTTCTGCATTACTGGAATTCGATAGTCATGTTCACATTCGTTCCATGAACAGTTGTCGGAAATCTTTTAAAGTCTTTGCTGCCAAACGACTTTAAAAAGAAACTCACTTCATTTCTTTTTTCAGTTTTATTGATTCTTTTTTAGCAACGACTATTTTTCCCTCAATTATTAATGGCAAGTTGAATTTCTTTTTCTTTTTTTAATACAAATCTTATCATCTTAAACGTTCTGGAGTTAAGTCATAAAAATAATTTTTCTATCTGCTTGTTAATGCATGGAAAAATATTCTACGGTACTATCCAAAGTTTTCTGTTTATTTAACGACATTTAAGGCTGAGTTATTTTATTTTAAAACTAATCAGAAATTCTGATCTTCTTATTCCAGATATAAATGGTACTTAAAGCTAACTTTTAATAATGCTCATCTATGCGTAAATAGGTTTATTAAATTAAAACCAACCGAAATTAAACCTATGATGTCATTTGCTAATCTCTCAAAAATTTTAAAATAAAATAAGAAAATTATTTTATCAAGCGACAAGATGGTGTTATTTTTGTTAGAAGATTTTGATATTCTCGAAATAAACAGGCAAAAAATATTTTACCTGCTTTTACCAGTATTGCATTAGTATTATGTCTGCTTCTTTGAAAGCAAATGTATGAAATTTAGACTTCATCATTTTTAATGTATATTTATATATCAAAACAAACTATTACTGACGTCTTTTGAAAGAAAAATTAAAAACTGAACTTTTTGTTGAATAATTCTACTGAAATACTATGTAAATAACGAAAAATTTAGTGTAGTGTATATAAGATTTAAATACCAAATGACTTCGTTTTCAGTACTCATATTCAATAATAATAAATAAACAGAAAAAATTTAAATGATATCTTCGATTGTAAATGCCAAGATATCATGCGAGAAGATTATTATCTATTAAGTCATTATTTATCTTAATTAATTTAAGTTATTGACCAGTTTAAACTGGTTTGAAACAATCAAGGGACTTCAAGGACACACACACACACAAACACACAAACAAACAAACAAACACAATGATAATCTTTTTTCTAAACTTTAGTTTTCTAGATTTTCAATTTTTCTACTGGCAAACAAATTTTTGGAGCTCGATCGATTTTGAGATGAAATATGACGAGAACTGATGTCATAGTTATCCGTCAACCTTTTAAAAACGCCCCTGCTGTCAAAGAAGCATACGTAATAATAAAGCAATATTAGTAAAATCAAGTCAACCTTTTAAAAATGCGTCTGCTTTCAAAGAAACATACATTATAATTACGCAATTCTGGTAAAAGCAGCAAAAAATATTTTTGCTTTTGAATTTTAGAAACATCAAAACCATCTAACAAAGTAATACCTTGTTTTTACATAATAATATTGATAAATAAAATTAAATGTTTAGTTTCATTAAAAATTTAATTTTACTTTAATGGCAATTTCAACACTTCCACTTTAAATTAAAGGTAAAATTTTACGAGAACTGATTGAAGAGATCGATGTATGAACAATATAATAGCATAAGAGAATTATGAACTATCAAAATTTGAAACTCAAAAATATTTTGATTAAGAGGTTATTAGGGGACAAGCTACATAAAATAGTTAATTGAAAATATTAGCTAGTATTATTTCTGTAAAATCAAATGATCGCTAATTATTAGTAACGGTAGCAAATAATAAAAGATCATAAATAAATTACGGTTGTGGCAAAAGCGTTATTATGGATGATAATAAAGTATATTTTATTTTACGAATAAATCATCCCATTATTTTAGCTTTGTAGTAAAAACCGTTGACGACCTCATTATGTCGCCAAAGCACCAATATCGCCAAATTGGTCAAATATGGTGAACTTCTTTAGTTAATTCTCTGAGAACGTGTGATTCCGTTTCAATTAATTTTATACAATTACACTATTTACAAATATTTACAATGTTTATGTAAACATTCGTAAATATTTACAATAGTTACATCTTATTTACACAACAATTCATAAATATGTACAATAATTAATTCTAATTTACACAAAATTCATGACAGCATTGATAACCATTACAATTGATACCATTGATACCATTACAATTCTTTTATCATTTTACCTTTAGAATCCCTTTATTTTACCATTAGAATCCCTTTATTATTTTACCATTAGAATCCCATTGTTATTTTACAATTAGTATTCCATTGCTATTTTACCATTAAAATCGATTTATTATTCTACCATTAGAATTCCATTGTTATTTTAACATTAGAATCCCTTTATTATTACAATAGAATTACATTATTATTTTATCATTAGAATTCTTTTATTATTTTACCTTTATAATCCTTTCATTATTT
>JAOUZG010050066.1:527150-539083 GCA_026289955.1 Argiope argentata | reverse complement strand
TATTTTACCTTTATAATCCTTTCATTATTTTACTATTAGAATCCCTTCATTATTTTACAGTTAGAATGCCATTATTATTTTACAATTAAAATCCCTTTATTATTTTACCTTAAGAATCCTTTTATTATTTTACCATTAGAATCCCATTATTTTTTTTACAATTATTATCCCTTTTATTGTTTTACCATAAGAATCCCATTATTATTTTACCATTAGAATCCCATTATTATTTTACCATTAGAATCCCATTATAATTTTACAATTAGGGTCCCTTTATTATTTTACCACTAAAATTCTAGTTTAATATTTAAATTAAAATTAGGATATTGTCATTAATTTTTTTAAAAATCATTGATTCACAAACTGTTTTCAACCAAAGAGTAAAAAAAGGGCTTGAAATTATCACAAGGCTCTATTGAAAACCATTTTAGGGTTTAAAAAATTAAAATAAATCTATCGATTCAAACACAAACACTTGGTATTAACATAAAAGCGAAGCATTTGGATTTCATTGGATTATTTTTTTATTGTCGACTTAAATAATGTAAAAAAATATATCATCAATTACTGAAAATGTGTTTTTCATTTACATAAGAGATCGAAGAAAAACGAAATCCCTCGACGCTCTATTCGAACGGAGTTAACGTATTTGGAATTCTGAACTTAAAATATGCACGAAGTAAATACCATAAAAAGTTTCTATCTACACTTTTTATCGCTATTAACAATTTTTTTTCTTTGACTCTATTCAACATTTTTATAAACTTTCAGTATTTTACTTTTGAACCAGATTCCACTCAGGAAGTTCTATTTTTAATTTCTGTATTTGGAGACGTATCATTTAATAAAAATCGTTTGAGGAAAAAGAGTATTTTTTCGATTACATAATAAATTCATGGCGTTCTTCTGGGCTTAAAAATAAAATTGGGTTCCTTAAATATTTAGCAAGATGATGTAAGGGATGAAATTTTTTGAAGAATAGTATATGTATAGAGACTTTAATTTTATTTTCTTTTGGATACTTTACTGTCGGAGTAGAATCTAGATTACACAAACTGATTGGAGGAGGTGTTTTTTTTTTGAGTAATTGAAATTATGATAATGGATCTTAAATATTCCAAAAATAACTTCATTTTTTTCACAAGAATATCCAAAACTCTTTAATAAAACTTATGACATTAAACCTGTGAATAAAAGAACGTATTTACATCCTGATAACGCCTTTTTGTTATGAAGTTTCTTACGCGCATTTTTTAAAATATCGATTGGTATTGGTTAGAGAATTCACAGTTCTTAATGACTTTGGTTGTTTTTAGTTTTCTCAATGATTATTTTAAAATGTCCTCAAATCCTTTTATCATGTAGGAAAATGATGTTATTTTGAGAATGAGGTTTGTGGCGTCAACAAAAATACAAGGCGAAAAATTAAAATTTTATTATCTGCACGTGCATCTCAAAAAATCAACTTTTAATAACGCATTGTCATTGCATTTAAAAAAGTTCTGATTTAAAAAAAAAAGTCAACGACTGCAGCAAATAAAACCTAGAAAAATGTCCTTTTGAGCACGTGATTATATGAAATGAAATAAATAGGAAATGGGATATATTTTGAAAAAATGAATGCGAGACAATGTTTTTTTATCGTTTGCAATACTAAAGTGACTCATTCAATGAAACAATTAAAATGAATAAAAATATAATTTAACTTGCCCGAGCACGTGGTGCTTTTCCGCTCAAGAAATGATGTTCTGACATGTTACATTGAAATATGCATAGTATATTTCATTTTAATCTTATTTAACCTCAAATCGTTTGATGGAAGTATAGTGAACTCGTTAACAAGGGCTTTCTGTTATAATTTAACTCGAACACTGGTAGAAAACACAAGGAAGCGTTTGCAAAAATTGTCAACGTGTAAATAAACGATAACTCGTTATTATACAATCGCAACAGCACAAAGCGTTGAGCTAGGAACTGAGTTTCGTGATTTATACTGCGCAGAAAGAATTCACAAGACTCAGAGAACCTCGGCTTAAATAATCTCCTAAACAGTCATCGAAAGTTCAATAAGAACGAAGATCAATAGAACTTCATTTCAGAGAATATAAAAATTCGATGAACTTTATCTTCGCGTCAGTTGCAAACAAGAGTTGTCGAATTGCTTTTTTCACTCCCTTTTCATTGAATTTTTCCCATGTAGCAAATAAAAAAACAATAATAATAATAATAATAATTGTGTGAAAAATAATATTCTCTTTTCCTGGTCCATGGTTATAAATAGTTTAAGAAATACAATGATTTTACTTTTGGATTTAAACATTCCACTTCAAATTCAGATAAATACTAAAGTATTTCTTACTTCAATATTTATCGTCTGTCTGTTTTTATATATTTAAAAAAATTTTTAAGACGTGTTGCCAATAAAAGGGTCCATAAGGATGAATAATGGAAGATGAATTTAATAAAATCAGGAATTCACTTAGAAGTCAGCGAATGATTGATAAGATATCGATTGAATCTCATTTTTTTGAGATTTTTTTGGAATCTTTTGGGATGTTTATGGATATAGACGCAAAATCTGTAGTATTTATATATTAATGTATCAGTTGCAAGTGATATAACTTTTTAAATACCGTGTTATTTCAGATAGTGAAGTATATAATTTTAGTCATAAAATAAAATGAAAGAACAATATGTCCTTTAATTTTATTTTATCTTAGTCCTTTAATATTATGTTTTACAGTTATAGAAAAAAAATTATTTCTTTCACATTTAATACTGTTAAGGAGCAAAAATAAAATTCAGAATTAAATTTCTTGATTATGGTTAATTCAGTATGTGTACTTTTTCTTACATCAAAATGTATAAATTCTAGTAATAGAAAATGTTTATGAAAGAATTTGTGAACACAATTACTTATTTTTTTAATTTTTCTTGACTTAATAAATATATATTTATATTTATATATATTTATATTTATTTATATTTATATTTATTTATATTTATATTTATTTATATTATTTATAAGAAATTTATTGCCATTTATTTATTTAAATTTTATATTATTAATAACAATTCTATTATTCTTAACTTTAATACTTTTTATAATTTTTTACTTACTTTTTAACTCTTTTTTTATTTTTTATGAGAGTCTAATTAATTCTAAAAATCTTTATAAGAGCCTAATTAATTTCATATATACTATGTATAGTGCCCAGAAATTAATAATGCACATGCATAAATTTAGTGAAAGTTATTATATTTTCTTGAAATTGGAATTTCACTCTTTTAGCTAGATTCATTATAATTGTCTAAGATAATTCTTAAGTGTTTTTTTCATTTAATATAAATTTGCTTGTGAAAAAATAAACAAACGTAATTTGATATGATTGCTCGAAAATGAACTATGCACCATTGCATATATAATTTTATATATAATACTTACATATAATAACAAATATGAAGCATATACAGAAATTTATTAGTAGTTATTATATTAACATGAAATTAGATTCTGAATCTTTCAATCGGATGCATCATAATCATATAAGATAATTTTTAATTTCTTACTCTTGCTAAATATAAATTTTCTTTCAAAAGCGTAAACACATATAAATAGTCATAATTGCTGGAGAATTAACTCAACATGTTTATATTCAATTTCATATATAATATGCTATACATAGTATCAGCAAAATTATAAAGCACTTACATCGATTTATTATCATGTCAGAACAAGATATTGATTTGGGAATGAGGCTTGTGGCGTCAACAAAAATTTAGGTGGAGAATTAATGTATTATTATATGCACTAGCATCTCTAAAAAATCAGCTTTTAACAACGCGTTGCCATCTCATCTACAAAAGCGCTGATTAAAAAAAATAAGTTAATGACTACAGTAAATAAAGCCTAGAAAATGTCATTTTGAGCACGTGATTAAATGAAATCAAATAAATAGGAAATGTGATTTTTTTTAAACAATCAATGCGAGACTAAGTTTTTTTTTATAGTTTGCAATACTAAAAGGACTCATTCAATGAAATCATTAAAATGAATAAAAATATAATTTAACTCGCACGAGCACGTGGTGCTTGGCCGTTCAAGAAATGATTTTCTGACATGGTACATTAAAATATGCGTAGCAGATTTTATTTTAATCTTTTTTTATTAGTTATATTATTTCCCTGAAATTGGATTCTGAATTTTATAACTATTATTAATCATAATTGTTTAAGATAATTCTTAGATGCTTATTCTTGCATAATTAAAATTTTCTTGCGAAAAATAAACAAAAACTGGAAAATCAATAATACAGAGTTATATATAATTTATGTATAATACACTATGTATATATCAAAAAAATTATAAACCACATGTGCAAAATAATTAAATAGTAAGTCAATGTTTGTAAAATTGATCATTTTCTGTATCTAAAAAAATATTTTTCTTTTCAACCATTTTTCTATGATTCAATTTAATAGCTTTGAAACAAAGATTTTTTTTCCTTATCAGACATCATGCTTAAAGCAATTCATACGAATTATAAATCCGATTAGACTCTTAAACACCTTTTTTTCTCTCAAAATTTAATTTATATTTCTTTTTTTGTTAAAAAGCACATAATTTGTTACAAGTAAGAACTAGCGTCTAATGCGATCAAAAGATACACTTTTAAATTTCTTTCAGGATCAGTGCCTAATCAAGGCGTGAGTATTTCAAAACAATGTAATTTCTTTTCCTTTATTTTTAAATTCGTTCCTCAAATTTCCAGGACATTAAAACGAAAAATTAATTGGAATATTCTCAAGAGATTATGTTGCTTGATTTTTCCGAGTGGTTAGCCAAGAGTGGTCTTTTAAAAATGTTTTCCTCCTCTTCTATATTTAATCCTTTTGTTTTATATTACATTAAAACCTGTCAAAGAAGCATTTCATAAACTTAATCTCACGGAAAATTGAAAAGCATTTTTTATAATGTGATGAAGAAATTCCAAGCTTCAATTGCAAAATCCAGCATGAATTACATTTATTTGTTAATGATGATGGTTTACTGAGCAGAGTGACGGAAAACATTTAAATTAAGACAACGACTGGTAAATATTGACACTGATAAAATAAGAGGATCTTATGATGATTAACCCTAATTTCATTAGCGATAACATTGATTTTGTTTTCTTTTGCTGTTGTTTTTGCCCATTCGTCTAATTTTTCATGCACCAATCTACATCTTAATTCACTTCTATTGAATTTGATAATAGAATGAATGTCTATGGAGACAAAAGGACAGAACTTCTGTTTAACTTTTGGGTAATTCAAAGTTTCACATAACCCCTTCGAATAAAAATAATAACCCCTTCAAAATAAAAATAAAAAATTTAAACCTTTTGCTTAGTAATATTTGAAAATAAGAAAGGTATTGTTGATGGGTAATCAATGGCAATGATCAAACCATTTGCGTTGTCATTAATGCTTAAAGCACCAAAGCGGGTAACCAATGACAATGATCAAAATATTTGCATTGTCATTAATGCTTACAGCACCAAAGCAGGTAACCAATGACAATGGTCAAAATATTTGCGTTGCCATTAATGCATAGAACACAAAAACAGGTAACCAGTGGTAATTATCAAAAGATTTGCGTTGCCATCAGTACATAAAGCACCAAATCAGGTAAACAATGACAATGATCAAAATATTTATGTTGCCATTAATACAGAGAGCACCAAGGCAGGAAACCAATGACAATGATCAAAATATCTGTGTTGTCATTAATGCTCAAAGCACCGAAGCAGGTAACGAATGACAATGATCAAACCATTTGCGTTGTCATTAATGCTTAAAGCACCGAAGCAGGAAAACAATGACAATGATCAAAATATTTGTGTTGCCATTAATGCATAGAACATAAAAGCAGGTAACCAAGGGCAGTGACCAAATATTTGTGTTGCCATCAATACATGAAGCACCAAAGCAGGTAACCAATAACAATTATCAAAATATTTGTGTTGCCATTAATGCATAGAGCACCGCAGCAGGTAACCAATGGCGATGATCAAACCAATTGCGTTGCCATTAATCCTTAAAGCACCAAAGCAGGTAACCAATTACAATGATCAAAATATTTGTGTTGCCTTTAATGCTTAAAACACCGAAGCAGGAAAACGATGACAATGATCAAAATATTTGTGTTGCCATTAATGCTTAAAGCACCAAAGCAGAAACCAATTACAATGACCAAAATATTTGTGTTGCCATTAATGCATAGAGCAGAAAAGAAGGTAACCAATGGCAACAATAAAAAGATTTGCTTTGCCATTAAGACAGAAAGCATCAAATCACAAGGCCATACTTAAATTTCTAAGCCTGTTTAAAAATAAAACAAATAAATTGTTCAAAATATATTAATATATAGCATAATAGGTATAGCATGAACTGTGTAAGTTATAAATAAGACTTTCTTTGTCGATATGTCTTTCATATTCAACGTTAATATAACTCGACAAAAAGTCTTCAAAGAAACTATGATGTTCTTTATATAGAGCATTTATTACAGAGGTATGCTGTCTTCCTTTTATAGGGGTAGTGCATCTTTCCCACTATCTGGGCGCCGTGGGTGCGAGCCCTGGTTCGAGCAAGGTTGTTTTCTGTGTTCTATCTGTAAGGTGTGTGACAGAATAATCAATTCTAGTTTATGTTAAAGAATACTAAACAGAATTCATCGATTTTCCGACAAATGGTTCAGCAAATAATGATTAGTCATTAACCAATGAGAAAAAAAGCATACCATAGAAAATTCCCACATGTTTATTTTTAGTATGTCATTAATTTTTTGAGCTTATATGGTTAGTATAAATCGCTGCTGAAGTACGAAAAGAAAGAAGAGAGATTTTACATGAAGCATGTAAAATTCCTAAAGCATGAATGAATACATTACCTGTGAGATACATTTTTAATGTGGTGATTAATGTAGTAAAACCAAAAAATAATATTAAGTTAACACTTTATTTTGCTATAATGTTCTGAATTAGAAGTTAATTTTTTTTTAAATTCAATGATTAGTGAGTTCTGGAAACTCAAAAATTAATAGCTGAATGCTAATAAATATAAAATATATAATATTCGAAACAGCTCAAAAAATTTAAAAATCCTATCAATTTGTCTTAAACAAAAAAACTTTTTTTAACTAATATTTCAACTTTATAATGAAACAATGTGAAATAAACTTTATTTTAAAAAAACAATAATGGAGAATCGATAATCTAGTTGGAATTGACTACCCGTGCCCATTAATTACAAAACCAATCCTTTCATAATGTTGAATGCTTTGGAAACTTTCAAGTCTTTTTGGCACTCAGTAATGGTTTATTCCCTTAAATCGATATCTAATCGCCATCTTGCATCGATATTTTGCTAACATTAATTTTTCTCTATCAATATCAGTTACTACCGATTCCCAAATACTTTCAATACCAAACTAAAATGAAAGAGTAATTTAAATTTATGAATGACGTATTTCCAATTGGTTTTAAAATTTAGATGGATTATTCATTGATTAATTTATCAGAAAATGGTTAATTATTATTCTTTCATAATGGATGCTTGAGGTTTTTACAGAAATAAAGAAATGTGTTTTCATCTGAAAATTAGAAAGTGTAGCGGTTACATGGTTACATAATTCTACCACCTTCTCTTTAGATACAACAGATGACGCCACTTAATTGATATTAATGTATATTTCCCATTATCCTTCTTAGCGATAATTATTATATTGCATTCTAAGTGAGTATCGTGCTTTATTCGTGTTTTTTTTATCTTGTGAAATAGGGAGCTTAGAAAATATTTAAGTATTTTTTCCTGTCTCTTATCTATTATTTTTTTATCTGACTCATTAGGAATTTTATAAAATCTCTTTCTGCTAAAGTTTATGTCATCTTAACTTTCTTATGTTCTCTGTAACCATATAAAAGTTAATAAACTCTTGTTAACATTCGAATTTGAAATAAATCACAAATGCAGATCATATTTTCACCGATTTTCAAAGGGAAACAACATTCGTCATTCTTAAGATGTTATTTGTGATCATCTGCATTTTTAACTACTACATTTGATTTGTTGCAGTAGTTAAAGATTTGTTTATTTGCTGGAGCATTCTAAATAGATGTTGCAATGTTTGCTGTCTGAGCATTTAAAAATGAATAAATCTCGGGATAATTTTAAATTAAAACATTTAATAAACAGACAGTTTTACATTACAAATAAACAAAGACAAACAATGAAACATTTACAGTTACAAAGCATATTAATGGGACAAGATAAATTTAGCTGTTTACTCGAGGAAAGTCCGACTCGCTCTGGAGATAGTTCTCTTTTCAGCCACCAGGAGGCGTCAAGGCTGGAATATAGCAGTCCCGCATTTACGGAATATATTGTTCCACTACAATGTATAAAATAAATCAATATTAAAAGCCATGAAAATTTCAGTTGCATAATTAAGCTAGTAATATGAAGTAAGATTAAATTTCTTAGTAATAAATCTAAATCAAAAGAAATAACAAAGATAAAGAAAAACAAAATAAATTTACAATATGGTGCACTTCCGGGTATCGGCCTAGTATAAAGAACAAGTAATCTGGATAATAAAATATGCCGGATAAACCGGAGCTCTATAAACTGCCCACCAATACCAGAAGACAAAGATTTTATACTAAAATTAACTATTATAATACGAACCCTTTCTCAAATCGTTCCAAGCATTTCTGTTCAACTACAATATCCATGGCGGCACCTATCGCTATTGAATTCAAATTATACCTCACAACTCACCTTGAATATCTCAAATCTTCCGTTTGCTGCTCACCAATACCAGAGGATAAAGTTTTTATACCAAAATTAACTATTATAATACGACCCTTTCGTGAACCCGTCCCAACCCTTTCTTTCACCTGCTCAACTACAAGTAAATAATCAATACCCATGGCGCCATCTATCGCCATTGAATTCGAATTATGCCTCACAACTCGTCCTTGAATATCTCAAATTCTCCGTTTGCATTCAGCAGCATATCGCAACAGCTACACCAACTACTACCAATAGAAACCCTCTTTTTTATTGCTCACTCTTTCTTAGAGAATCACAGGCCTAGCTGCAAGCTAAACTCTGAAGTCTCAAAGTACGTTCATATAGAACATACCTAGCTCATGTTAGTTTACTAAAAGCTACATAACTTAACCGTCACTTCAATAAGGAGATTGTTCTTTGCTCTAAGGACGGGTGATTCACCGAAATTGCTGTCGAACTCGGAAGAATTTCTCATTTCTTATTGAGTGCTACTTTCTCTTTTATTTCAAACCACGTAAAGATTGAATGCGACTAAAACCTGTGAAACATAGAAATAATTTCTGCTAATGCGTTGAGTCAAAATTAAAAACTCTGTTCTGGTAATTTATATAGATTTATATACTTTTCTGAGGGTTTCAAGAATTTATTAATGAAGAAATGAGTTAAACGATATAAATTGTTCTTATTTTTACATAAATTCTGTATTGTCTAACTTAAATGCAGGTAGCATATTCAAAACATTAACACAAATACTATACCTAGTTTTAAAAAAGAACTGGCTCATATTTATTTCATTTTTCACTGGTATATGATTACACAGATATTAAAAGATATGATTTAAATCCTAAGATATGATGTAAAACTTGCACCTTTTAGTTTGTGAAAAAGTTCTTAATAGAGGACTGTTTTTTTAAATTGCCTCTTCCATTGTCTTGGCAATGTTACAATGCAACACCTTTCCTTCTTGATTTAATTACGATAAAATAACTAGACTGGATTGATGTAATCCGGATAACTGCGAACCGGATACATGAGAGTGATTTATATTTTATTACTATATTAAAAGATAGAACGTATTTTCATCTCAAAATGGAGGTAAAAATAAAACTATAAAATACTTAAAGGCTTATTATTCTTAATAATTTAGAATTTTATTCTAAATTCATGCTATATTTTTAGTTTTTATCGTATATTTTAAACTTTCGTTTTCGTAATAATCATTATGGCTTGAATATCTTAACACTTTGGTGGCCGGCAATTTTACACAGAAACTATGTCATGTCACCGGCTACTTTCTTGTTATTTAATATGTAAGTAAAACGTTCTAAAAAAACTCCAATGAATTTTATTTATACTGAATGAAATGAAATTAAACTTTGGGCATATTTTTTTTACATTAGAAAGCTCTTCGCCAATACGTTCCGTCATGGTTGAAATTTTTGGAATTTTACTAAAATTCTAATAAAAATGTAAATACTAGGAAAAGTAATTTTTCTGTTATAGAGCGGACAAGACTAAACACGATACGCCAAGTTTTTGCAATGCTCTATATCGCCCTCGGTGTTATAAATTGAAACAGATAATGCAAGTGCAATGAGGAGTTAACTCTTCACCGATCAACAACGTTTGGAAATGAAAAGGCGAGTTAACTCGTCACCGGTCAGCAAAGTGTTAAGACATTTTTTTATTGTGCATACCTATTACAATTTTATTTCCGCTTGCCTATTTTCGATAAAAATTTTAATACCTTTTTTTGTTTCCTATTATTTTGTTTGTAAATTATTTATTTAATTTTTTTTACCACTTTATAATTTTCTAAAAAGTCTTTCCCATCTCGAAAATACAATCAATGATATAGACCACTTCAAACATCAAAAACCAAAAAAATCCTTTTTCAAACAAGATTTCCTTTCAGAAAACCTCAATAATTTATGGATATCGGACATGTCTCACATTGCTTCCGTGCACTTTTCAGAGATTAAAAATTCACATTAATTTTCAGACAGATATGTCTTACAAGCATCAATAAACACCCCAACACAGGCAGAACACAAAGCCCTCTCCTTCGATGTCAGTTACACTTGATGGTAGTGTCATTTTATCTCCACACTCAATACACTCAACAACGAAACGCGGGCAGTTCGTGTCGATTTTAAACACCCTCCAATGAAAGGTATCGATTTTCGGTCGAAAACGAGAAGTTGAAACTAATTATTCATTATTAACTTCATTTGCATGTGGATGTCCTCGGGGACACGGGAGTTGATTAGGAAGGAACTGCGGAAATGAAATACTTGGAAAGTTTCGGGGATTTAAACTGCGGAGTGAAGTAGAATCGATGGAGTGGTTCGAATTCCCGTTCAGTTAGAATCTTGATACATTATAAAGTCAATGGCCTTGTGCATTAAAAGATAAGGAGAGTGCGTGAAAATAAAAGGTAAACAGGAGAAATGCGGATAAAAATGGGGAGAAACAATATGAAACGTGTCTCTTATTTTGGAGTGAAAAATGGTGAATTTTAGTTCAAAATGGGATAAAAGAGTGGAAGTTTCATGGATAAACAGGAGAAATGCTGCGAAAATGGAAAGAAAAATTAAGAAATACATCTCTTATTTTGGTGTGAAAAATGATGAATTTTTGTTTAAAATAGAACAAAACAGGGAAAGTTTCATTGATAAACAGGAGATATACTTGGAAAAATGGGGAACAAACATTAAGAAACATGTCTCTTATTTTGGTGTGAAAAATGGTGAATTTTAGTTTAAAATAGGTTAAAAGAGTGTGAAAATGGCAAACTTTAGTTTGAAATAGGATAAAACAGTGTGAAAAACGGTGAATTTTAGTTTAGAATAAAGTTTTAACAGGATAAAATGAGTGTGAAAATAGTGAATTTTAGTTTAAAATGGAATAAAAGAGTGAAAATTGGTGAATTTTAGTTTAAAATGGGAAAAAAGAGTGTGAAAAATGGTCAATTTTAGTTTAGGATAAAATTTTTAATTGGATAAATGAAGAATTTTAGTTTAAAATATTATAAAACAGAGAAAATTCCATTGATAAACAGGAGACATATTGGAAAAAATGGGAGAAAGCATTAA
>JAOUZG010050066.1:508738-527140 GCA_026289955.1 Argiope argentata | reverse complement strand
GTGAACTTTTGTTAAAAATAGAATAAAAGAGTGTAAGTTTCATTGATGAACAGGATAAATGCGTATAAAAATGGGGAAAAACATTATGAAACATATCTCTTAATTTAGAATAAAAAATGATTTTTAGTTTAAAATAGAATAAAAGAGTGTAAGTTTCATTGATAAACAGGAGAAATGCTGCGAAAAGGGAAAGAAACATTAAGAAACATATCTTTTAACTTGGTGTGAAAAATTGTGAATTTTTGTTTAAAATCGGATAAAACTGAGGAAGTTCCATTAATAAACAGGACAAATACTGAGAAAAATGGTGAGAGACATTAAGAAATATATCTCTCATTTTGATGTGAAAAATGGTGATTTTTAGTTTAAAACAGGATATAACAATGAAAGTTCCATTGATAAACAGAACAAATACTGAGAAAAATGCTGACAGACATTAAGAAACATATTTCTTATTTTGGTGTGAAAAATGGTGAATTTTAGTTCAAAACAGGATAAAAGATTAGGAGTTTCATTGTTAAACAGGAGAAATGCTGGAAAAATGGGGAGAAACATTGAGAAACATATCTTTTAACTTGGTGGGAAAAATGGCAATTTTTTTAAATAGGATAAAACAGTGCAAGTTTCATTGATAGACAGGACAAATACTGTGAAAAAAGCTGCAAAACATTAAGAAACATATCTCACTTTGGTGTGAAAAATGGTGAATTTTTGTTTAAAATAGAATAAAACAGAGAAAGTTTCATTGATAAACAGGATAAATGCAGATAAAAATGGGGAGAAACATTATGAAACATATCTCTTATTTTCGTGTGAAAAATGGTGAGCTTTAATTTTAAATAGGAAAAAAAGAGTGAAAGTTTCATTGATAAACAAGACAAATACTGTCAAAAATGGTGAGAAACATATCTTATTTTGGGGTGAAAAATGGTGAATTTTTGTTAAAAATTGGGTAAAACAGTGAAAGTTTCATTGATAAATAGGAGATATACTGGGAAAAATGAAGAAAAATATTAAGAAACATATCTCTCCATTTAGTGTGAAAAATGGTGAGAAACATTAAGAGACATATTTTATTTTGGGTTGAAAATTGGTGAATGTTTGTTAAAATAGGGTAAAACAGTGAGAGTTTCATGGATAAATAGTAGATATATTGGAAAAAATGGAAATATGAAGAAACATATCTCTCAATCTGGTATGAAAAATGGGGAACTTTTGTTAAAAATAGGATCACACACGCACGCACACACACACACACACACACGGTAGCAAAAGTCGTACTCTTGGCCCTAGCTGCGCTGCGACAAAATAAGAAACGCTGTTAGGCTTAAATCGCTGACTACCTCAACAAGTTTGCCCATGGCAAGTGCCATAAGAAACAATAATAGCAAATATAATTGAAAATTTTACAAATATAGAGTTCGAATTTGCTTTACCTTTACAATAACTTCTCTTTACTTCGTATACGAGGAAATAAAAAAACTATGGAATACCACATTTTTTTATACGTAAAATACCATAATCAGTTATGAGTAAAGGTTGAAATTGGGTAACAAAATGAAGTTAGTTCAAATTTCATAAAAAAAAATATATACTTTAGAAGTGACAATTCCGAAGGGAAATTAATTATACTATTAAGCATTAAATGTTTTAATTTTTCTTTGGATAACGAATACTGCAACAAAGGTTTTTCAGATAGAAAAAAACAATATAAACTCTTTCGGGATAAAAAAAAATTATAAATAACATCAGTGACTTATTTAGGAATGAAAGTAAAGAAAGATGTACTAAAATAATATCTTAAGTAAACACAAAAACTTTTTATTCACTTAATGCCCCTAAGGAGTTATACTAAATTAAAAATGATAACAATAAATCAAAACTTTTCATCACAGAGACCAATTCTCATTATTTATTTCTTTATTTTGGGACACACTAGGGGATTTTTCTCATCATTTTAGACGGTTGTTTTTTGTTTGTTTGTAACAAAGACAAACTTCAGTTGATTAGTTTTCTTTTCAACCATAGCGTATTGTTTCGTTTCATAACTCAAGGAATATAAAGCAATGTCTAACAGTTTTTAACTTTACAATATATTTTTGATGTTTATATTTTCTTCTTTATTATGTATCGTAATGTAGAAAATGATGATTATACATTAAAATAATTATCTTGCAGTTTCACATTAATTTTTACAACCTCATTTGTAAGTTATAATGTTCCGTTGTCAACAATGTTTCTAACAATAAAGCATTAAATAAAGATGCATCTGCTAGATTAAGCAGCCGTTTCAAAGCTACATTGATGCAGTTTTGAGACGGACTTCATAAATTCGAACAAAGGTAATCTTTCTTGTTCTGTTTCGATCTTTTCTTTTCAACAAAACTCTCCCTTACTTTGTATCTTGTTTCATCATTTTAAGCGATATAATTTATTTTTCTGTCATCAAATATATTTTTGATTGCAAATTTTATTCTTTTCTATATAGTAGTAATAACGTAAAAAATGATGCATTTAGATTAAATTGAGCGTCTTGCTGATGGTCATAATTTTTTTTCAGTAAGTGCTTATATGAAATAATTCTTATTTATCATGATTGTCAATGGTCATTAAATTTTTTAAAAAATGCATGCTTGATTAAATACTTAGTTTAAGTCACTATTAGGACAATATTTTACGAACTTTATAAATTTGAAAATTAATCAAAAACCAAAAAAAAAAAACTTACATGGCAATTTTAAGGAACTTGATAAATTTGAAAATTAATTTTAAAAAACTCACAGATTAATTTTTAACGAACTTGATAGATTTGAAAAATAATCAAAAACTAAAAAAATAACTCGCAGGGCAATATTTAACTAACTTGATTAAAATTGGAAATTAATCAAAAAGAAAACTCACAGGACAATTTTTAACGAACTCGATAGATTTGAAAATTAATCGAAAACTAAAAAAATTCGCAGTACAATTTTTAACTAATTTGATTAAATTTGAAAATTAATAAAAAAAGCTCACAGGACAATTTTTAACGAACTTGATAGTTTTGAAAATTAGTTAAGGACCAAAAGGCAAAAGAAGACACCTCTTACCCTTAAAAAATATTATTTATCTGCATGCTTCTTGATGACAATCTAATAAGCCTCAATAACTTGTGTTCAATGCAGGTTCAATTTATGACTGCAAATTGAAATTCGGTTAATGTAAATATATTTAAAAACTGAGATTTAAAAAAAGAAGATAATTGTTTATTTTTATCTTTACTAAGATTTATTTGGCGATTTTCAGATTAAATCAAGATCGCCAAACACTTTTTTTGCTTAGGATGCCAAGATGGTTGGCAATGATTTGATTTGTTATGGATATTTGTCATGGGAGTCGTATTTCGCCAAATTGACAGCATTTCTGGCTTTATACAGCAATTCTCAGATAAAACTGAAATGACCGGTGAAGGTCTGATTTTTTATGCTGATTTCCCTTCGGAAATCTTAAAAATAAAAGATTACTTGAAAATTCTTAAGGGGGTTTGAATTACATAGTGATTTCTGTTATTTCTTAAAAGATAAAATATCTCTTGCGTTTATAACGGAGGTTTTAATTTTTAATTAGTTTAGATCTTTTATTCTTTTTTATTCTTTATCATGAATGATCTTCCTTTTAACTATAACACACATAATGAAAAAGACATAACAGATATAATGACATAACAGATATAATGAAACTCATAACAGATATAATGAAAAAGAAGAAACTATCTTTTCAGACATATTCTAAAAGTTACGAATAAATAGATAGTTATTGGAAACTCTTTTTTTCCAATGAAATGAAACTAATAAAAGTAGTTGTAAATTAAAGCACATTCAGCTTAGGCTATCGATTTGTTTAGTTCCATTCGCTTCGTTATAATTCAATAAATCTCAGATGTTGTGATTCTTAACTTAACAAAAAAAATGAAATTATGACCTATCAGAATCTATTTCTTCATATGCTTGTTTTTGAAATGACAAATTTTATTTCTGAATAAACAAATACTTATCTAAAACTTCAAAACAAACATTTGGTGAAGAAGGTGTTGATATTTTTTTAAAAAAATATCTAATACGGGATTGATTTTAAAATCATAAAAGAAATACAAACTAAACAGTGTTATTTATTTTACACTATTGGAGATCTTAAAATTTAGAAAAATAGTTTTGATCTGATAAACAAATGATGAAACGCAGAAGGCTTATCTGTAGATAAGGGTTATTCAGTTTTTGATATTCTTAAAACATGATATTTTCCGGTTGCTCCTCACAAATAAACATAAGTTTTAAAAGTATGATAGCCTTTGTAAATTGATGTTAATAAGAATAAAATTTAATTTTTTTACACAGGAAACCACTGAAATTAAAACTTCCTGATTCCATACAAATCCTTATAGCAGCGTAAGAAAAAAAAAACGCAGAGCGAATGATTTGAAATATTAATTAGAATTTTAATTCATTAAATATTGAGAAAAATTTAAGCGTTCTTTGATGTACAGGGGTTTATAAGTTCCAAATGAAATTATCATAAATGGAAAATTACTATCCAAATGTTATTAAATTTGGCAATAGTTTAAAGAAAATCATGGGAATTTCTTTTCGACTGAAAAAAAGGGGGATTTCAAAAACTCGCCAAGAGGGTAATAGCGCTATACCAATATTGTTAAACAAAATAGAATATGAAGACATCGGTTTAAAATGCGTATAACCATTAATGAAATGAGTTAGAAATAATGTTCAATATAGCTTCCATCATTTTCTGAAAGCAAGTTAAATCATATTACTGCATTTTCAACGCTAGCTCTTAATTTATCATCAGGAATTTCATGCCCATGGGGGCGTATCAGACCTTTTAGTTCCACCAAACTGTTTAGATTATCATCATAAACAGTTCTATTGTAATAATACTCATTAATCATGCTTTGTAACAAGTTTCAGAAACGATTAAACACATTTTAAACTGGTGTCTTTATGTGCCATTTTACTTAACAATAATGATACAGCAAAATTCCCTCTCAGGTGGGGAGTTTTTGAATTTTTTTGGCAGAAAAGAAATTTCCATATCTTCTTTAGATTTTTGCCCAGTTTGATTACTTTTGGTCCAGTATTTTTCTTTTATGTTCATTTCAAAGTGGGACTTTAATTACGACTACCCTGTGTTTTAAGTTCATTTTGAAACATCTTTTACTATTGTGGTGAATGCTATACATATAAGCCCTATAACATCCCTCGGACCGAAGTGCACTTTTGGCCCAACGGATATGTTACGCGGCTACTAACCATAAGACTGGAAGTTCGGGCCTAGCGCTTTCCGCTACACCAAACTATAATATTTTTTCTACAAATATTCATCCTAGTATTCATTCTTCCATTAAATATGCATATAACCAATATATGAATATATTACTTACTTTTTTCATTAAACATTTTTTTAACAAAGATGGGAATAATTTCTTTGTTTTCCATTAAATATACATGTAACCAAGTATGCATATTTAATGGAAAATATTATGCATGAATGTTTTACTTATTTTTTTCATTAAATATTCTTATAACCAAGTTGCGAAAAAGTTATGTATTTTTTTCCATTAAACTTTCCACCAAACATAACCAATATATGAATATTCTATTTCTTTGTCACCATTAAATATTCATGAAGTAGATATATGATCATTCTTCTTATTTTTTTTTTCAATTAAATGTTCGTAAAGAAGAGATATGAATATTCTTTTTTTCTTTCTGAAATATTGGTAATGACGAGATATAAATATTCTTCTTATTATTTCCATTAAATATTCTTACAACCAAGATATGAATATTCAACTGATATTTTATATAAACATTCTTATACACGAGATACGAAAAGTTTGCTGATATTTTACATTAAAATTCTAATAAGCAAAATCTGAATATTTTATTTTTTCCCCTTTAAACCTTCTTATAACCGCGATACGAATATTCTACTTATTTTTTCTCATACCGAGTCAGTTTCTCTTATAGGATTTGTTTATCCAATGTATTATATTTTTGCATTATCTTCGATATATCTGAAGAATTATGGGCTGACAGAAAGTCAAATTCTTGATGGATTGGATTTAAAACTTTATATGGTTCTACACTTTAAAGGTGAGCTCTATGTTCAAAAGTTATTCTTTTATTCACTTCCTTTTTGTAGTTCTCGGTCAAACAATTTTTCTTCGAATGGCTACAGTGACAATGAACAATTTTACAAATAGCTACCTATTTTGTGTAAAGACTGCACGTCATATTTCATGTATCTGCTTACGGTAGACAAACGGATAGACCTAATTCCAAAAGTCTATTTTTCGTATTAGGAAATCCAAAACATAACTATTCGTCAAAATTTGAATTCGCCCTGTTATTGATGTTGTTACTTATGGCACTTGCCATAGACAAGCCCCCTGCTGATACATCAACAGATTTTAAGCAGGAGATATGTGTTTCTTGTTTTACAAGTAGCGCCACCTAGGGCCAAGAATACGACTTAGTTACACACACGTCACAACCCTTTTTAGGGGGCGGACTTCATTCATGCATATTCATTCGTTCATCTCAGATCGTAATTTAGACCTGGAACATGGAACGATCACCTCTGACCCAGTACCCCAAGTGGTATTACTCTTGGCATGGAGGACTTTACGACCACGAATCATCGATGATGAGACATATTTTGTTAGAGAAGGGTGGTGTCGTGACCCTCAGAAAACAAACGCAGTTCTCGCCAATATTGCTGTTGCGGCGGTCTGGTCATTCAAATTCTTCAGTGCCTTAAGAAGGATAGGTGTAGCCATTTTAAGCTTTACCTAATGTCTTGTGTTGTTGGTATTATCTTTGTATCTTTTATTATTCAGAAGATATTATACATATTATAAAAACCAAAAGTTCAAAGTTAAACATCTTAAATTTAATTATAAATTAAATCTTGAAAAATAAAAAAATAGTTACCTTGCTTTTTTTTTCTTTACATACCAGGTGTCTTTTAAAAAATACATTTTTTATTTCAATTAGAGGAAAGTCAAACATAAACACTTCCCTGCTAGAAAGCAGCCCAACTTTGATTTTCGTTAATGACCTCCCCTCTATCATGAAAACATTGGTACAACTTAAAGATATCAGATAAATACTCAAAGGATTCCCAAAATTAATTGTAGCAGCCAGGCAAGCAAAGAATGCAGAAAATAAAGAAAAAAAAGAAACTCAAAGTTATCAACGTACTCATGGAATAATTCAGTTCTCCAGCCCATAGTTTCCTCCAGCCCATAGCTTTTCACATCATTCTGATTGGCTCTCAACGAATCTCCACCTTCTTCCGAAAACTGGAGGAACTCAACCTTACTCACATTTGCCAGAGGATTTCAGTTTAATCTCTCTTTAACGTCACCATTATTACGTGCAACAGCTGCTCATGGCAGCATATCAAAAATCAAACTAATTATCTCAGTTATTCATTATAAAGGAGGTAGTTCTCTTCCGAGGACAGGTACTCCAATGAGCTATCGTCGAACTCAAATACAAACTATTTTCCTAAATTACAAATTCATTAACTTTGTAATAAATTACACATTTTGCATAAATTACCCTTTGTTCCTTCCAAAAACTAGCAAAACTCAACTTAACACTCCTTTGCCAAAAGATTTCAGTTTAGTCTTTCTTAACTGTCACCACTCTTATATTCAACCGCAGCTCATGACAACATATCAAAAATCAAGCTAATTATTTCAGTTATTAATCATAAAGGAGGTAGTTCTCTTCCTAAGATAGGTACTCCAATAAACTATCATTGAATTTAAACTCAAATGCAGAAAATTTTTCTAAATTACAAATTTATTAACTTTGTAATGATTTACACATTTTGTATAAATTAACCTTTGTTCTAGATTACACAGTTATTAACTTAGCTCATAAGTTAAACTTTGTTTATTTATTAAATTTAAAATTTTTCATTTTCAACAAGATTATATTATTAATAAGTAATGAAAATTGAATTAAATAACCATATTTTCATAGCACAGTATTGAAAATATTAAAATATTGCATTGCCATTCAGAAAAACACAATCTTAAACCATTTGAAAATTCACGCTTGAATGGAAAAAAATCCATCTTATATAAATATAAAGCAAATCGAGTTGAATAACAACGTTTAGACATGACATCTTCTACCACATCTTCTAAAAGGAAAACATATTCTCTTTCAAAAAATACGTCAGCTGTCTCCATAGCTTATGTAAAGTGAGCATTCAGATATGTAAATGTCTCCTCAAACCAAGACAATAACACCCGGAGCTGAAAGCAAAAGCCAGTTGATAAAAGAAACCAAATAAAAATTTCAACTTTTGAGAAAGATTTTGGAAACCAAAATATTCCAAAGATTATTTTGGGAGAAGATATATTCCAGAAATATCTACTTTGCCGCTGTTTGATTCTGAATTCTGAAAGAAATGTTTAATATCTTTTCTGAATATGTCAAGGATTTTCTGAATATGTGTTATAACTTCAGCCAGAAAAATAGAATAATTTTGAACATAAGATCTGCAAAGTTTTTAAAAATTATCCTGGTAGTTCTTTTCTAAATATTATACTTCAATACATTGAATGACGTTTTAAAGAAAACGATGCAAAATAGCCCAATAAGTTTTACATTTTAAACGTCCATTGCATCTGCTCTCTGGCACCGAGGTAGCGTGTCTTCCTCGTGTTCTGGGGGTCCCGGTTCGGGCATGGTTTTTTTTTCTTTGTGCTATTGAGATGTGTGACTGTGCCCCCCCCCAGTAAAAAGGGGCTGTTCTAGCAAATGTAGTGAGTGTGTAGCTAAGTCTTACTCTTGGTCTTCGTTGGCGCTTCTTCAAAACCAAGAGACGCTTCTTTCGGCTTAAATCTGCTGCTGTATCAGCAGGGGGCTTGTCCATGGCAAGTGCAATAAGTAACATCAACAACACAACAAGTCCATTACACTCTGAGTATTATATTACTCTGTACGATCAGTTTGAAACAAACAGAAGCAAAACAGATGTTGTTTTTGTGACTTATCCCAATTTACAAGCCCGCTGACTTATCTATCTAAGATTTAAGTCGAATGAGGGTCTCTTGTTTTTTCAATAGCGCCAACTAGGACCAACAGTGCAGCTTAGCTACTTCATGTATCACATTCACTTGCACAGTTCCTTTTTGAGGGATAGCTACTTCATGAGTCATATAAGTAAATTCACGAAATAGAAAAATACAATGCATTTTGTTTGATCCATGTTGATTCTATCAAAATATCTGTGTAGTGCGATGAAACTATTACTAATGGATGAAATATTACTCATGAAGAATGCTCAGACTTGGAAGGAAGAAATGTGCCTTCAATATTTATTAAAAAAAATATTTGGTTCTAATTATACAAATAAATATAATAAACAAAATGTAAAAATTTCTAAAATTATGTACTTTTATTAAATTTTCTAGAAAGGAAATTAACAACGATTAATTATTTAGTGTACATTCTGTCAAAATAAAAAACAGAAAAATATATAATATTAATAATATAATGAAATCTACATTAGCATATTGTAAGTTATCATGTGAGAGCATTATTATTCTTAAGTCATTATTTGGCTTAATTAATTTGAGTCATTAACCATTATAAACTGGTTTGAAATAATCACGAGACTTCTCTATCGGATTATATCCCTCCCTCTATTTACAGATAATTTTTTAAACTTTCATTTTTAATTTTTTTTAGTTGATAAGCTAAGTTTTGGAGTTTGACCGATTTTGAGAGGAAATAACAGCCAAGATGTCATAGTCCTTATTCAGTCCTTTAAAAACGCCTTTGCTGTCAAAGATGCATATGTAATAATAATGCAGTACTAGTAAAAGCAGAAAAGAACATTTTTTGGCAGGTATTCAAAACCTTGTAACCGAAACAACAGCGTGTTCTCGCATGATAAAAAATTCCATTTAGGATATATCATGTTCGCTAGCGATTTATCTATAAAAACTTAATGAATTAGTTTCCTTTTTAGGAAAATCTTCATTTAGCTAAGATGGCAATACTAAAGATGATTTTTTACAAATTGTTTCTATATTTAATTTGGAAGATATGATATATACAGAAGAAAAAATCAAGGTAATAAGTTTATAGCATAATTAGATGATAAGGAAATAAGATTACTGTGTAAAAAAAGTAATATACAATTCAAGAAATTCGGGAATTTAAAATTCTGACGTGTATTTTTAAGTGCTATTTCAACCTTAGCTTGGTTAATTTGCAATATATATTCATCGCTGAATTTTTATATTTATGGTTCATCATTCTACTCAAAAGATTCTAGGAATATCGCCAATTTATACAGCATAATTCAAATAATATCACTGGTCTAGAAAGATGAATATGCTTATCTATATTGATGGACCAAAAGCAGCTTCTTGTGAATTGAAAAGGTGAAAACTTAGATATGTGATAAATTTTGATTATAAATTATCTTAATTAAGTTCCACGTCCTATACAAAACGGCATCATGCTCCCATATGATTAAAAACATATTACATTCGTCAGAAGTGAAAGGAAGGCATCCTTAATTTATAAACCACTGGAAGTTGTCACTCTAAAGCATTCTCGCATACTTTCCACTCCAATTGGGATCTTATCCCTCACCACCCCCTTCATAGAACTGGTGACCTTGGATACAGTCACAGCCGCCTTGCATAACATTACCAAACAATATTTAGCAAATATAGATTCGTTGGCATGGATCTAACCTTTTTCTTGAACGCTTTCTCACTAATAAATGAACGCCATTTTACAGATCCATTGGATGCAAAATTTGTCCGTAACTACCACTGTATTCACAAAATAACTCATAGCCACACTCGTTTAAATCATTGAGTTAATGAGTTATTCCATATGCATGTATGTGAAAATATTGAAAGACGGTCTACCTTTGGAAAAATTTGGTTTAAAAATTCATACGAATCTATATTTTAAATGCTACACTTGTATATAAAATTTAATCACTCTAATAAATGCATCTTGAAGGGGGTCGAACAGCCAGACAGATAGACTTTCTTGGAACAGATTTCGTTTAAAATTTGTTTCGTCTGAGGGAAGGGATAGTCTAGTTGGTAGAGCGTTCGATTCCTACTCCTTACGTTACGAGTACGAAACTCACCGGCCAAAAGGTTCCCAAAGTGTGGCGGCTGGCGCTCGTTAAAACTGTTCGTGGTCGAAAAGTCCTCCATGACGAGAGTAATACCACTGGGGGCACTGGGGCAGAGGTGATCGTTCTCTGTTCCAAGTCTAAATTACGATCTGAGATCTATGAAGGAATGAAGTCCGCCCCATAAAAAGGGTTGTGACAGGTGTGTAACTAAGTCGTACTCTTGGCCCTAGATGGCGCTACTTGTAAAACAAGTGACGCATATCTCCTGTTTCAAATCTGCCGATATATCAGCGGGCCTTGTCCATGGCCACCCAGCAATCTACAGATCGCTAAGCAGACTCACCCTTTCCCACACACCCCGCTGCAGCAGCTTCCTGATTGGACAAGACAACCTCCTACACCCCTGGCTCTGGTATCCTGGACTTTGTAATCTCTCTTCCTATCCATTTCAACAGACGATCGTCACTAGACCATGCACTCTAGCATGCGCATGTAAGCGGGAGTGTTGTATTGCAATTCCGTCAAGGCCAAACTGGTGTGGTGTGGAGTGTAGAAGGGAGTGATAGTTCATGTGTCATCACCGTCATCTGACCATGTTTCAAAATTGCTAGGTTCGTCCCAAAATAGCTCAAATGTTGCTTTACAACGGGGAGTTAATATAATTAAACTAAACCAAACTAAAATTTGGAAATTCATCAAAAATTCTTAATACGATTTCTTTAATGTTTGCAAAGCTTCCTCTGTACTTCATAAACAAGAAAATAGAATTTGAAACATAATATTGATTACATTTAAATTAAAAATATATCTATTATCTCTTTAATATTTACTGGAAAAAATCATTTTTAACAAAATTTGAATTTATTTAAAATATTCAAACTGTTAATATTGTTATTTTGTTGTGGTCGCCTCTAGGTGCTTTTATCAAAAAAGAAAAACTCCTTGGATCTAGATTTTAGTTTTTAAGTTTGTAGTACAATTTTAAAAATAAAAAAGTGCTGCTTTATTTGTTTCTTTTTTGAGATTTAAAACTAATATATGATAAAATATAAAATTGTGTATACTTAAATAAACGTGAAGTTGCTAGAAAAGCGGTTGTAACGTGAAGTGCGTCAGCATCACCCAAAATCTCCACAAAATCCAAATGTTCAGAGAGGATCTTGGAAAACAAATGCATAGTTTCGAACAATTAATTACAGTTATTAGATAAAAATTAAATATTGCATTAAAAATTATGCATTTCGTGTAGGAAGTTAAACGTATCACATTGCCTCAAGTAAAATTCCCACGCACATTGCTAAACACTAATTGATGGGATATTTTTCTTGCTTTTAAAATGACAAATTTAGTCTTCTTTCTCTTATTGTGTTAATCTGCCTTCATACTTTAAGGGTAGTTGTCTCAAGATTAATGATTTATTATCTACACCCTCAGGGTTGAGGAACAACTTAAAATATAATTAGACACCTCGATGAAACTTTAATGTTTCTGCTTGTATGTAGTTTCTTGGAGATATTGAGTGTCATGAAAAGGGTAATTAACTATGTACTGCGATAAATTGAATTATAGTCCAAAATGTAAAGACATGAAGCTTTCAGGAGCAATGATATTGAAAATACACTAGAGTTTAAATATTCTGTGGTTTTATCTTGCGACTATTATATTACATCTAGATTATATTAATAGTTTGGTATATGTATGCAAGGTGTTTATAAAACAGATATCGCTATTTGTAATTGTCTATGTTGTCGTTGTTATTAGTGGCACTTGTACTAATAACAATAATAATATTAGTGAGGCTAGTCAGCGATTTAAGCCTAATCAGCGTCTTTTGTTGCAGTAGCGTCAATTAGGGCCTAGAGTACAGCTTTTATTACTCACTCATTACGGTCCTTTGCACAGCTCTTTTTACATGGGGAGTGGGCCAATTCCTACATCTTATAGATATAACACAGAAGAACAACCTTACCCGAACCGGTACTTGCAGATAACGAAGAAGACGCTCTATTTCTGCGCCAGGATGCTGGCAAAGCTGTCTATAGTTTGAAGGAATGAAATTGAAATAAACCAAAGCCAATGCACTTACTGTTTATTTCAGTATTCTGAAATGACCTCTCTTCAACGATTCTATCTCTTTAACCCCTTAACCGGCTTGCCCTTACTCCATATGTGCATCGATTTATCGAATTTTGATAGTAGTATACAAAAAATAAATCATTGATAACAATTATAATTCAGTAGTAAAATGACTTCGAATACGTAGATAAGTCAAGTATTCCATGGATTTCCATTTGAATCAAAATAAGAAAATATACCCAAAATAGAAGGTCTCATCTTATTAGATAGTAAGGAAAATAAACCAGTTAAGGGGTTAAAGAGAGAGGAGTTTGAAGGATGAACGCATTTACGAAATTCTTCGTTATTCTTTGACATTGCTCTTTGACCTATTAGATACTTTTTGTTCAATTTTTTTTTCATGTGTATGTGATTATCGTGTCTTTTCTGATCGCGTTATTTTAATTCAGTTCGCGAATTAATCGTATTATTTTAATTCAGTAATCCGATTTTACGTTAAATGTATCTAATTCCTTCATCTCTCTACTCATCGCTATTTTGACGTTTTACCCCAATCTTTATGCATGCGCAAAAGGGCATTAACAAGCGCATGCGCAAAAGCGCAGTGTTTTAAAATCTGCTGTCAAATATACTGATCGAAAAGAGGGGGGAAAGGAATAATAAAAAATGAGTAGCAACAATCACCGACAGATGGCACTATAAGTGCTGTTGTGATCATCAAAATCAGGAAGCCATCATTTGTGGCATATGCTGTCACTAGGTGCATCTTAATTTGCCAGATCGTGGCTTTGATTTTAAAGCTATTATACTTTAATAGCTCAAACTCTGCAGCTGTTTTAGAAGAATTCATATATGGTAAAGATAAAGATCTTTTGAAAAATGTTCCATGAAAAAAAAAGGTTAAAATAATCAAGGAGATACTTATTTTATAACCACTCTGTATATGTAAACACTTTAGAGAAGTTTTTTTCTGTGATTGACACCAACCTTTAATGGCTTTGATTTCCAGAATATTTGTTCAAAATTATATTTGAAAGGTTTATTTGTCTATACGTGACTAACATTTTAGGATCTCCATTGTCACTGCATAGAGCTATATTTTCATTGTTTTAATCATACGCAAAATGCTGCATCTCGTAAATATTATAATATTTATATAATCTAAAGAATTAAAAAATTAAAAATTTCTAAATATAAAACAGGATATCTTATTTGGGCATCTTTATATTTTCGTAAATTTCCAAAAAAAAAATCTAAAAATTCATTTGTACAACTGATGGTTAAATCTCCAGAGAATGCCTTCTGTCTCTTTTGCTAGTATTATTTTTTCAATTTTATATATCAGTTTTCTATTGCAGTTCATTCTCTGTTTTATAATTTACGAATTGCTCTTATAGACTTTCTGTAAATAGTCTTCTCAATGTCTTAAAGAATCTCAGGATGTCTCTGTCAATGAAATGCGTTTTGACTGTTTATCGTTTAAAATTTTTATTGCTTCTTTAAATGTCCATTTTAAGCCTAAAAACATAAAATTTTCATTCATATGTACTTTTCAAACTTATCCATTCGAATATTGGAATAATTTTGAGTAACATTGCATTGCCGAAATAGGGCATATATTCCGTAAAAAGTTTTCTCGTTTAAATACTTGAATTTGCAAGAAATTATTTTGTTCCCAACAAGTATCTCAAATTTCTTGGAGACTAATCATTTATCTATCTAGAATAACACCAACTTTAAACTATTCATTAATTTAGTTTTTTATATAAATTTTAAATACGTCGCTATAAATAAAAAGAAATTATTATAGAGTTTCCGCTTTTTGATGGAAAGAGAGGTGAAATAGCTTCCGAGAGTATGGCCCTTGAGCCCCCGTGAGCCAAGTCTGGCTTCTAGCTCACACACGTCACAAGCAATTTCGTAGGGTTGATCTCATGCGTACATTTCATTCATTCATCCATGCATATATCTTAATTTGAATCTGTAATATAACTTACATAACGCCATCCTGTGCCCCCGGTCCCGTAATGCTAAGTTATCTAACTAGTTGGATGAGCACAAGATGAGAGGAAGAGAGAAAAAGGGAAAATTTGTTAAGGGAAAAGAGAGAGAAACGATAACTCATTCAGGGATTTCCAGAGAGAATGCCATCGGTTTCAAATCTTACATGAATCTGTTCAATTTTTTTCTGAAGTTATAACTGGATAGAGGGAACAAGAATGTTGAAATAAATGGTGATTATGGGTTGAACTCACAGGGGATTACCAACCACATTAGATTACCAACTGAAAAGGGGGGGATTGGCAAATTAAATTGTTAACATAAGTATGTCAAAAAAAACCAATCACTATAGAGCTAGAAATACGTAGGGTCTATCAGGGACCTGAGGTCTTGATTTCCGTCATGATATCTGCACTTTTGAGGAACTTTTTAAGTTATAATTATGGTTGATTATAACAAGGGGAATTCTGGTCTCAACTATTGTAGATCTTGAAGATGTCTTGGTCTTTATGAATATGGTTTGCTAAGGAGTTGATTTTGCTTCTTGAAAGGGTATTTGATGCAAGTCTCCTGTACCATTCTTCTTCGAGGCTTCTTTCTGGCTTTCTCATGTGCCATGAGAGAGTGAGTCGGGATTCTGTGTCATAGTGAATTGGAAATCCTATCTCCCCACAGCTACAGTGAAGAGAGTTGGCTAGATGGAATCTGTGTAGGAATGGCCCGTGTCCAGTGAAGAAAAGGACATTCCCTCTGTTCCAGTTGGCAGCGTAGAGAGAAACTTTTGGTATTATGTTATATGTGGAACGGCCTGTTTTGCCTTCTTCCCATTCCTTTTGCCGTCTTTTCATCTTATCGGTTTGGTGGATATTCTTCATATGAGATCTTGGAAGCTTCATTAGCATTAGCTTTGAATCTGTAACAGAGAACACTCACCTCTGATCAAGTATCCTTAATGTCATTACTCTCGAGATGGAGGACTTTGTGACCAAAACAGATTTAACGAGTGCCAGCTACATTCTCACTCGAATAGTCCTCGGTGGGTGAAGTTCGAACTCGCAATCTGAGGAACGCGAGGACAATTCTCTACCAACCAGGCTATCCCGACCCATTATGAAAGAAAAAAAATTATTAAAAAAGGGAAAAAAGACACTTCATTCTAAAGTATCCGTGGTAGCTTTTCTCTCAAAACAAATAAAAATGCTTGGTTAATTAAAGAGGATTGATTTATTTTATGAAATATATTTTCTAGAGAAAAAACATTAAACTGTAAATATTGTGTCACATTTAATAGCTGAATATGAAAAAAATAGCTGAATATGAAAAAAATAGCTGAATATGAAAATAGCTGAAAAGAAAAATAATTCTTTTAAATTTATTTCAGCTTTTCCTGAAAATACAACATTAGTAGACATGATACAGAACATAATTTAAAAGAGATTTTCCACTAAGCTTGTCTTGAATAAATGTGTCGCCTTAAGCTCCAAACAAGATTTCACCTCTCACACTGCGCTTCAAAGTTACCTCAAAGCTCAATATCAGCTCTTTATTATATTCTAAATATTGTGCGAAGTTTTTGTATACTGAAAACCTTCTCAGTTAAATTTTAAACTTTCCGTGAGCCCTGAAGGTGCAGACGATAATTCATCCCCTCTGTGGTCCCCAGGGATGATAGATGGAGTTGGCTTACCACATCATATAAGAAAATTAATTGCATGGTACTGCTCTTTTTATCTCAAAAATAAGCGGAATATTTCATGAAGAAGCCATGAGATTTGCTAGTCTAAAGTTTATTATTTTTTATTGTTGTTGCTTAAAGTTAGACTGTTTATCGTAGAAAATAATTAAATGGTTTCATATCAATTTTTTTATTTCGACCAGAAGATAACTTTAAATCCCTATATTGAATATTTAATTTTATTAACGTCAAACTCAGATTCAGCCATTGGCCATTAATCGTGAATTACTAAAAAAGAAATTAATTAAGTACGAAAAGAATTTTTAAAAACCTTGTGGAGCTAAGAATATGATAATAAATACTATCATGAGTGGAGAATTAAAAATATTGTTACAAACGGGCGAAACGAGCGCCGAAGATGAAAACGTTGGCGGCGTTTCACAAGGTGCATCGTGCCAGCCGAGTTGACTTGGCGAGAGGAATATTCTGGTAATCCCGAGACAATTCTGGCTGCGCCGCATTTTCTCTCGGTGATTGCCGAAGCCTCTCGGTGCTTTCGCCCGGAAGTATAAGAGACGGGCTACCGCTTTCGGCAGTTGCTCTCTCAAGGAAGAGAAGCGTTTGGCTGGACTAGCGCATTTTCGCTTATTATTAGTGAGCTGTGTTTGCGTTTGCTGTTAACATTGTGTTATTGAGCTCGCTGTGATTTACTGTTTGTTGTGCTATACGATAGCTGTTTTGCGGACTGTGTTTATTGTGCGTAAGGCTTGCATTTACGCTGTAAGTGACTGATTACTGCTGGATTGTGTTTTCTGAAGTTTTACTTTTTCAAGTCATCCTGTAAATACCTGTAAATAGCTGTAAATAAATTTGTTTGTGCTGTCCTCAAATAAAGTCCATTCAATCCGAACCCGCTACACTAAAATCGTAACAATATGATACAAGTATGAGTTATACATCGACCAACATTATCGGATAAACATACTTAATTACTTTCCAATAACAAAATAAGCAGCTTCGGGTTTAAGCAATTTATTTTAATAGGCGTTTTAAGGATTATGAACTTTAAATTTTAGAATTACTATAAAATTTAGATGCAGTAATTAAATGTAGACCCCATTGCTTTTATAATATTGCCTTACTCAGCTGATTGTTAAGATAAAATGTTGTGGACTTTCGCAATTTTTTAAATTTATTAATACTTCTAAAATTTCAGATACTACAAGAAAAACAATGCTTTAAGATTTTCAAAAATTTATATTCAGCTGTTTGATTAATAATTATTAAATTTTAATTCTTTAAAATAAGTCTCAAATTATAGAGAAGTTTAATAATATATTTTAAGTTCCCAAAATATTTATAATAATGATTTAATGTCATAAATCATTACTATAAATAGTTTTGGAAAGAGAAAAACTTATATATATATATATATATATATATATATATATATATATATA
>JAOUZG010050066.1:481656-494879 GCA_026289955.1 Argiope argentata | reverse complement strand
TATATATATATATAGAGAGAGAGAGAGTATGAGTTAATATTAGGAATTTAATAAACTTTGGTATCTTAAAGAAAATACTTGTTTTATAAAACATTAAACATATTTCCAAGCAATATTTTACAATTGTTGTCATTTTTAAAAAGTTCAGACATGAAAAAATCGCGATAAAATTAATTTTACTATTTTTTTTTTTCCTTCTGTAACATTTTGATGGAAATATTTCTTTAAAACCAGCAATGCTGACCCTCCAAATTTCCATTAACTCAATTATGGGAGTGAGGACCTAACTGTCCTTAAACGAATTTCCAATTCAACGAACTTGAAAAATCGATACTAACAATCGCCTTTGTGTTGATACGCAGTTTGTAGTTAAGGCTCCAATTAAGCAAGTGGTTGGAAGGGAATCGAAATACGATTAGAGGTACATTCATATTTTAAGAAGATTTGTTTGATCCAATAATGGCATATCCAAACTAATAACGCGTTATGAACTCTTATTTGATAACAGAGAAGAGGAATGAATAACTTTCTGATTAATAGATTCGATGGTAACCCCTCATTACACGACATTATAGAAGTATTGAATTTAACTCTGTTAATAACCATTGTCATAATCTTTTAGATTATGTTCCGGTAAAGGTTTTTTCAAGTAAATAAATTTTACTTTGTAAATTTTTGCAAATTCATTTTTTAGAAGTGAGTGAATTAATGTAAATTAATAATGCGTTATGAACTCCTAGTTGATAACAGAGAGGATGAATGAATAACTTTCTGATTAATAAATTGGATGGAGAACCCTTATTACACGACATTATTAAAGCATTGAATTTGACTAAGTTAATAACCGTTTTCATAATCTTTTAGATTATGTTCAAGTAAAAGGTTATTAAATTTAATAAATAAATAAATTTTGCTCTGTAAATGTTTGCGAATGCCCTTTTTAGAAGAGAGTGAATTAATATAAATTAAAAACAAAGATGCACAGTGATGCAAAGTATTACTTTAAAAATATTATAATCTAATGTTCCTTAACTCTTAATTACACTTGCATAATCTATGACGATGGCGAAATTTGTGCTTGTCTATAGCGACATAATATTGGATAGCCGTATACCACTGCACGTCCTTGATACGGGTGCTATGAATTCAATAAATATTTAATATTACATTAATTTAATAAATATTTAAATTCAATTTAATAAATAAATAAATTTTGCTTTGTAAATGTTTGAAAATTCACTTTTTAGAAGTGAGTGTATTAATGTAAATTAAAAACAAGGATCCAGATTGATGCAAAGTATTACTTTAAAAATATTATAATCTACTGTTCCTTAACTCTTAATTACATTTGCATAATCTATGACGATGGCGAAATTTGTGCTTGTCCATAGCGACATAATATTGGATAGTCGTATATCACTGCACGTCCTTGATACAGGTACTGTCAATTTAATAAATATTTAAATTTATATTCAATAAATATTTAATATTACATTAATTGAATAAATATTTAAATTCAATTTAATAAATAAATAAATTTTACTTCGTAAATGTTTGTAAATTCACTTTTTAGAAGTGAAGGAATTAATGTAAATTAAAAACACAGATGCACAGTGATGCAAAATATTACTTTAAAAATATTATAATCTAACGTTCGTTTAACTCTTAAATACATTTGCATAATCTATGACGATGGCGAAATTTGTGCTTGTCTATAGCGACATAATATTGGAAAGCCGTATACCACTGCACGTCTTTGATACGGGTATTGTCATCGCTACGGAGATTAGGTTTTTGAAGCTAGGTAAAACTGTTGCAGAGTGCTATTGACACAGAAATTATTTTTGTAGAAGACATAGCTCAGATTATACATGACTTTATAAACCCATTCGCTGCCAACCACGAATATACTCGAGGTTGGTAGGGTGTTACCCATTGACAGCACGAATATACTCGTGATAATTTCAATATATTATAACGTACAACTTGCCAAAATTGCTTTTATGGTCACAAACATAAATATACAAGCGTAAAAACTTGAAAAAAAGCCACCAATAAATTGTTTTTACAAAAATTCTACTTTATTTAACCCATTTGCTGACAACCCTAAATTGTATGAGGTTATTCCGATTGCCAGCCACGAGTATACTCGTATTTGATTTTTATACATGTAAGTGATTATTTATGGGAAAATATGTGCATTTATTTTGAAATAATAAACAATAACACTCAAAACAGAAATGGCAATGGGAATAACCTCATACAATTTAGGCTTGGCAGCGAATGGGTTAAAGAAGAAATTATTCACTTTATCGATTAGTCATGAAGGTTGATCACAATCATATTGAGCATGTGTGGGATGGCATGAAAAGTACCATTGTATTTGATGTTCTCCGAGATTTCAAAGCCACGCTTTTGTGAGAATGGCTTTTATACCCACAAACCTTATCCTCCGGGGGGCAACTCGTAATTGAGGATGAGGTGCTTCCGGTATGGTGGTTGTATCTCACCAACCCGGTAGTTACAATAACAGTGGGGAGGGGGTAGGCTCCCCCTCGATGACGGGACGTACTCTCTTCGGGGAGGGTTGTACCTGGGCCGGTGACGGCCATTAGGACTCAACCTCAGTTCCGGTCATTTAGTTTCGATGGTTATTCCGTGTGCCTTCGTGGCGGGTCGGAGAGTCTATTCTATGACTTATACCCTCAAACATTGATTGACGTTATCACAAACGGAATAAGAGATCGTTTTGAGGTTCGTATAGCAGTGTGTATGGTCACACTCCATGTTAGACAGACTTTCCCCGATATAAAAGTTTTATCTCTAATTCATAATTTAACATTTTTTGATTGCCCTGTTTCTTAAATCACAACTAAAATATTTTCTATGTTGTTATGCAGCTATATTCTTTCTCTCATTGTAGTATATCTCTGTGCTAAATTTCTTGGCAGCGCAATGAATAGTTCTTTAATTTTCACATATTTTATGTTTGTGGCCTCAATTTTGGACAGGTGTAATTACCTCACTCAAAATCTTAGGTGACCTCATGCATACAAATTGTTCGTGAATATCACTTTAAAAAATATTACAAGATAAACAGAATAATGCTTCTAGTAAAATCTATTTAAAGTCCTGAAAGGTATCTAAAAGAGAAAAAAATCTTTATTTTCCTTGGTGGGTACTTTTTCGTTAATCGGGCGCAAGCGAAAAATCGTCAAAGGAATTTGGCGAAACTCTACACTATTTGGCGATGTTTTGATTTAAAATCGCTGTAAGATATTTACCGGAATTCTACTTCATTAGGCGATTTTTCGCTTGTGCCCAGCTAATGAAAGATTATCCCCCAGCATTACATCCACTATTTCAATGAGAAATGGCTACTACAAACTCAGAAGGATTAAGATACAATAGTTATTTCTTAATTAAGCTGGCATTTCATAATATAATTTTCTCCTAATTGGTAAATTGCATTCGAAGCAAAATATATTTTTATTTTTAAGAGTATATTTACATTTATTGTATAAATGAAAACTCATTTTTACAGGAATAATAAATAATTTTGCATTTATTAAATTTCTATTTATATTTTATTATCTTTGTAGCTATTGAAGATAGTGGTAGAACCTGCGACACTTGGGCCTGTAGCCAAGTAACATACAGATCAAGCAAAAGGGACACTTCAGCTCGAAGAATATTATCTGGCTTATAAGGACGACGCTACAGTACTTCTCCAGCAGTGAGTCGGTGATTGAAGAAGCGAACGATATTTGTATTGTGTCAAAAGTTATGGCGACTTGCTGCTTGCTCGTCAAGTGGGTCTGACGATTTTTGTTTTTTTGTTTTTTAGTTTTTGTTTTTTTTTTGCTTTTCATCAAGTGAATCTGACGATTTTGATGCGGGTAGATGGCGCCACGACTGTTGCGGAAGGTTGCGTTGTTAAGGTCACCAATGTATCGATTGAAGGTTGCGGTACGAACCTGCGACGTTTGGGCCTGTAGCCGAGTAACATACCGATCAAGCAAAAGGGATCCTTCAGTTCGAAGGATATTATATAGCTTATAAGACTAATACTACACCTTCTATCTTTAAACAAATTTTATATTTCAATAGTCTAAATTTTATATCCCCTGACTGACTTTGTTTAGTTACCGTTATGTGATGAGACGAACCAACTCCATATACTGTGGCTTTTTTTTCAAAAAGCTACTTCAGAAAAAGATGAGAAAATGAAATGAATCAAAAGCAGTGACAAAAGAAAGTATCAAGTTTCAATCTGGGATTATCGTCATCTCTTCTGTTCCAATACTTTTGCTAAAAACATCTTCCCTTAATGCTAGAATACAAATCACGAAAATAACACAACAAATCAAATTTGAGGAGCCAATTGGCGTTTGCCGAGATCTGACGTAAGTAATCAGTTTTCTTCCATGATCCAAACGACAAATAAGAAAAATTTATCCGTTCACTTCACATCATTAGCGAAGAACACAAATTGAAAATAAGAATATAATTTTCACGTAATGGCCAAGCATCCACCCATTTTTCAGGAAAAAGAAATTTAATCATTTGATATATTGAGCATCCAACGCTTTCTTATTTCACCTGTTGTCGTTTTAATATCGACATTTTTGTTGGAATTTGTTTTCAAGTAAGAATTATATTTCATTTTCGAAAGTCAGGTATTAAGCTTAGCTGTATTCTTTTCCTTTTCTTGATCAGGTTTTTGTATTTTTCGTTATAATATTAAATATAATATTCATAAATTTATTTCACTGTTTTTGCCTTTTAACTGTACTTGATTTACACTAATAATTACAATTTTTCACCATTCAAAAAAAGTGTTATTGCAGAAAGGAACAAGTCCAATTTTGTTTTCATTTTTAAATTCATTATTTTGTGAGATCTTTGTACTATTTTCATATATATTATTATAAACTTTGACTGAACTAAATGCAAATATTGTAAATATTCTTAAATTTTTTGTAAATATTATAAATATTTGTAAACAGTTTAATTCTATAAAATTATTTGTGATGGAATCGTGCGTCACAGAGAAGATCATTTTAAGGGAATTTACAACAAAATATCGCCAAATTTGAATAATTTAGCGATGTAGGTGTTGGCGCCGTAATGAGATCGCTAACGGTTTTCAAAACTTGTATATATTTAACTAATAATTTGGAGAACATTCCAGATTTAAACAGAAAAACGATGTTCTCATTGCCTTTCTTGTTTGAAATGAGATAAAAATATGAAATTAAATAGACTTTTTTTGAAAAGTTTTCATATATTTTTCTTCTTCACATTAAATAAAATATATAAGAAACATAATTATTAAAATAATAATAAAAATAAATAATATAAATGAAAAATATACAAATTGAAATCTGCTTTCTTAATTCCATGTTATCTTGTGAGAACATTATTATTTTTAAGTCATAGTTTGTCTTAATTAATTTAAGCCATTAACCAGTTTAAACCGGTTTGAAACATTCATGTGACTATCAGAATACACATGCGTCGATATATCGAGAATCGGGAACATGGTGGACATTTTTGCAAAGCTTTAATTTTTTGTTGGTGATAAGTTGCCAAATGTGACAAAAATTTTTACTATTTTCTGATTACCCGAAAACGCGAAAAAATGATGCCTCAAAACCGATAAATCGCCAAACTTTTGCCTACGCATTTTAGGGTTTCAAAAATTTCAAACCAATACAACATCATGTTCTTACATGATAAAAACGTTTTAACTACAAAAAAATGTAACAACGTACCATTGACTTAAACTTTTGAATTACAAATTAAATTTCTATTTTAAAAGGATTTTTTTGACAAAAAATAACCAAGTGTATCAACACTCTGCATTATTTTCTAATAATCCTAAAAGCAAAAGATTGATGCTTCAAAAGTGATAAATCAACAATTCGTTGCCTACACATTTTGAGATTCAAAAGCTTCAAACCAAAACAACATCATGTTCTCATATGATAATAAAAGAATATTTGAATGAACATCATACATTATCATAAATAGGTGAACAAAAAAAATTAGAAATATATGTATATATTTGAATTTTGACTTTTTATGTAATTTCAGTTAAATTTGCAGTATATAAAAGAAAATTATTGCTAAAAAAATTAATTCGATATTTACAATATTTGTTGAAAAATTTGACTTTTTCGTGAAATGTTTATAAGTGTTATCATAAATTCATGAATACGATAAAAATAATTATTCTAAATGTCTTCCTCTTTTTTTCTTTAAAACAATTTTAACGTCTGGTTTAATTGAGATATAATATCATTCAACATTTCGTTTTATAATTTTTATTGATTATATTTATTATTATTAAATTATATTAGCCTAAAAATTAATATATTTTTCAACTTCTCTCTCTTCCTCCTCCTCCCCCTTCCATCCAGTAATATATCTGGATACAAACTTACAAACCTGCTTTTGCAAACCAATTCAACATTTTATGCAAATAAAGTTCATGATAAGTATTTCATCTATATTTTGTTTTTAATGACAGTTCGTCTAGACAAGCAGATTAATTCTGCATTTTGTAACTTTTCTCCAATGCAGTCATTTATTGAATGATGAAATAAGAAACAAATCAAAAGTTACAAATTATACGATATCTAGTTTCAATTTTTTCTTTCTTTCTATCTAGTTGTTTTCAGAAACTTCCGATATCAAAATTAGAACCAAAACTCACTCAGAATAATGCAATAAATCAAATTTCGTGGAGTAATTTCTCCTGGGAGAACATTTCTATCTCATATAACTCAACTTTTTTTTCGTTTTCCCGATGACAGGTAAGAAAAAATCATCTACTCATTTTTCTCATTAGCAGATGATTTTTTCTAATTTGTTCTTAATATAATAAACCACTATGTTATCGTGAAGCATTCATACTTTGTCAGAGGAAGAAAAGGCTTTTAATATACAACAAGATATAAATCCCTGAAGGATTTGCCTTTTCATTGGCTGTTCTAATTTCGATTTTCTTAAGGGTTGAAGCGTTCATTTTCAAGTAAAATTGTTCTTAACATTGAGAGATCGGATAATGTTGATTAATTTCTTTTTTGGAATCGGCTGATTTTTTTCATCATTTTTAAAACTCTAAAAATTTACTGAAAGAATTTCTGTGTTTCCATTTCTTTCCTAAATAAATGGCTCAAGTAATTTATATTATTCTTGTTTTTGATATTGCAACAAATTTCTTTTAGTTTGGAAGAATATCATTCACTGAACTATATGTCATTAATGTTATTAAAAAAATATTTAATTCAATTCTTCAAACTTTCTTTTTGAATTTTTGGAGTAGTTTATTTTACCAAAATAGTTTCAATATTTTTTTCTATAAAAATTTTTTAACTTTAATTTTTGATTCTTTTATAACTTAGTTTTTATAATTACCACAGAAACAAGTAATTATTTCCCAAATTTTTAAAAATTAAGCATTACGCATTAAATTTGCTTTTACATTGACTATTTCTATTTTTGTAGTACATAAAAACGCATGCGTTATTCAATTAGACAAAAATCAAATTTCCTGTCAATAATAAGTCTTACCAATTCTGAACCTAATTAAAAGAAAGATCATACTACAATTTAGTAATATTACCGAGTTACTTCTTATGAACATGGAGTCAGACTTTTTATTATTTCTCTCGTCTCTCAACCAGATGGAGCATTCAAGATGCAAATAATGGTTCCGTTTCGATAGATGAAACGCTTAGCGATTAAATTTGCTGTACGTAATACTTGTTCATTTGTTGTTTATTTTATTTTCATCTGTCAAATAAATGGCAGGCACTCTTAAATCTTTCAATTGTTTGTGTTCATCCTAAATATGAAATATACACTTCCTTTTTGTTAATTATAATATTTAAAATCAAGTAATAAAATTGTTTACACAAAACATTCAATCATAAATTTTTAAATTCTTCGCTCAAAATAATACTGGTAATATACCAAACTAATATCTTTAAACCATATTCTGATTGAAACATAAAAATAATTTACTCAGTTGAAAAACTAAAACCATTATCTTTTGCACCTAAATTGTCGCACACTACGGAAACTTTATTTATTGAAAACTTTATTTATTATCAGAGAAATTAAATTTAAAAATAACATTTACAAAAGGTAAATAAATTATGAGACTTTGTAATATGTGAAAATTATTACATTATAAGTCACTACAACAACCATTATAAGTTGTTAAAAGTTTAAATAATTATTTTTATTCATTTCATTACTTTTACAATTTATAGAAAATCAAGTAACATAACATCAAGTAAATCAAATAACAATTTGAGAAAATCAAGTAATAAATAACATAATCAAGTAACTATGAAAACATTGTTAACATAGAAATTTTTTAAAGATTTTTTTCTAAAATTTAGAAGACTTAATATAGAATGACATCTATAAAGTTGAACAAAATGCAAGCTCATGTTTTTAAACAGTTACCAATGGCTTTAATAAGTGTCAACATAAAAATAGAATTAGAAACAATTCCTTAGTTACGGTTTCTTTTTCTTATAAATATAATTTTTTATAAAACGCTGAGTAAATACAAAATATTTTCAGTTGCATAGCAAATAATTACTTAAAACTTAAGAATAAAAATTTAAATCATTTGAAATTTGATAAAATTAAATAATCAATTTATAAATAACATTCAGTGGTAATCTCAAGTACTCAATTGACTCAATAAAGATAAAAGTTGCCATGAAGAAGTTGCATATTTTACTTTAGTAGACGCTGTTTTTATGTTGAAAAATTCTCATTTTTGCTTTTACAGGTCGATATTATATCATCTACGCCGATTTTTAATAAAGATAGAGAATTCCTATAAATGCAAACAATACTTTAAAACTTTAATATAAACAAAATAATTTAAATATTGTTAATAAAACTTTGAAAATATAACTGCTATCAGAAACAAATTACAGTGAACTTTAGATGTCTTACATCTCTGAAAAAGAATGAAAAAACCCTACTTTAAAAATTTAATTTTTATAAACATAAAATAGATCCAATGACTTAAAGATGTTTAAAAGAAAGCAAAATATTTTTTGTCATTACTTGTGTGTGGCAACAGAATTCCCTCTTTTTAAAATTCTGAAGAAAACATTAATTTGAAAAAATAGAGTTTATTTATTTCGTTATGATAAAATATAATCTATTACCATAAAAAACAAGAATAATATTGGAAAATTTAACGTCCAACTAATTGAAAAAATATTTTTAGAAAGAAACATACTATTATAAGCTCTGCATATGATTCACAGTTAGAGTTAAGGTAAAATAAAATTACAAAAGTAAATTCCTGTTACTATTAAACTAAAATTTCATTTCCACATGTTTTAGGAATAAATCCTATTTCTGAATTTGTGCTCCTTTTTAATATATACTATCAAAACGAAACATATAATCTTAAGCATTGGTAAAAAGACACAAGAAGTATACATTATTGGTAAAAGGATACAAGAAAATATACATTATTGGTAAAAGGATACAAGAAGTATACATTATTGGTAAAATGATACAAGAAGTATACATCATTGGTAAAAGGATACAAGAAGTATACATTATTGGTAAAAGGATACAAGAAGTATGCATTATTGGTAAAAGGATACAAGAATTATACATTATTGGTAAAAGGATACAAGAAGTATACCGAAATAATAACTTTAAATCATATTCTGAAAGAAGTATAAAGAGAATTCATTCGATTCAAAATCTAAAACCATTAACTATGGAAAGTCATGCAAACAGTGAGGGAAAATTATTTTCTAAAGACATTTTACTCGCTATAAAATTTTAAATGAATCTTTTTAACAGTGTGCAATAATAATTATTTAGTTTAGATTAACATTTTTGAATATTCTTTTGATCCTCCTAAAACCCCGCTTGATGGAAACCTAAAAACTAAACAACAACAACAAAAGTCAAGATGATAAAATATTAATATTTAACTTTTTTGATTAATACAAAAGAAATGTAATAAAGATTTACAATATAATTTAAAAACATTTAATAGAAAAACTGACATGTAGAATACATTGATGCATATTTGGATAAACAAAATAACCATATGGAAATTTCTAGAAAACTATTCCTGCTTTATGCAAAATACAAGGATAGATATTTGAAATGATAGATAAGACCTTGTGGAAATTTCTAGAAAAATCTACAATTTTTACGATAAGTTTAGCTTACATTTTATGATAAGAAAGGAAAAATAGTTTAAAACACACCATCAAAGTATGAAGAAAAATTTTAACGATAAATATTATTTTTGCTTAATCATTTGAGAGATGCGAAATCCTTTAAATGCTTGCTATTTTATGTCACATGATAAAGTAGTTTATTCTAATTAAAGAATAGGCAATTTAATTTTCTAAGGATTAATTTAGTACAAATTTGATATGAAAATATTTTGATGTTAATTACTAATAAAAACTAAACTATTTGATTAATTAAGCAATTTGAACTAATTCCTTAATATTTTTATAATATAACACAGGAACTATTATATCAAAGGCAAAGTGATGGTAAAATAAAAATAAAAGTTAAAAAATCGAATCAAATTATCTTTTGAAAGCCTCATATTGTAAATATAATGTTTTGGGTGATAAAGTAGAATTTTCTTTATTTTTATCATAAAGATCCGAACACAAACGTAAGTAAAAATGTTTTAAATATATATAAAATTTCCAACGTCAGAGATATTATATAAAATATTATAAGGAGCAAAATTTTATTATGATCTATGAATTTATTTTCAATTAAATTGAAAAGTATGTTAGCCAAAGGAATTTAAACCATCCTAATTCTTAGAATAATTACAGATTACAATGAAAATGAGAAAAAGAAAGAAATTGAATTTGCTTTCAATAATAATTTTAGTGAACTCTACAAAATTTAGTTAAACATTGCGAGTGACAATTTCGAATTAATATGTTTAAAAGATAAAATGCAAAAACTTTATTTCCAAGTGTGCATTTTGAGCTTCACCCAAGATTAAAATCAAATATTTAAAATTCTAATTAATTTTTAAGTGGCAGAAGAGTTTAGAGGCTACAGAAAATTCTTTTGATATTAATAAGATAAAACTAATTTTACATAAATAACTTCATCCATACTGTTTATTTAAACCTATGCAATGAAACCGCAGGCTTTAATTAATAATTAATTAATTTCTTGACTAATAGTCACGAAACTTTTTCCGGGCTCATTTTATTTGTAAAGAAAATTTATTGTTAGTCTATCCATTAAATTGTAGATTATTATTAACTTATATTATTATAAATTATTTATGAATATTACTATGATTATTTATATAATAATTATTAATTACATAAGAATTATAATTATATAATAATTATTAGTTTATAATAATAATTATTAATTATTATTAATTATATAATATTTATTAATTTTTTAATAATTTCTATTGTTATTTATTACATTAATCTATTAATTTAGTAGTTCACATTCTATGAAAATAAAATAATTAAAATTTGAATTATATTTATGTAGTCAGCATTTATCCAGAGGAAATCTCAATAAATCTTTGTTAAAAAATAGTTTTAGTTACTTCTATGTATTAATATATTATCACAAAAAAAAGGAATATATAAACTTGACAGCTGTAAAGATTAGTAATTCATCATATAATTTTAATGATTTTTTGACTCAGCGGTCTTTATTGTAATCAATTTGAAACGGATTAATTTTTGGACGAATCTTTTTTTTTAGTTTACAAAAACTATTTATACAGAATTCAATTATATTTTAAAGAAGAAGCAAAAAAGAAATTCCTAAATAATAATTAAAAACTATTGTAATATTGAGTGGGAATTCCAATAAAAGCCGATGATTTGTAGAAATTTGCAGTTACAACAAAAGATTCTACAAGTGAAAATCGTTTTATCTGTATGATAATTTACCAACTTCTTCAAAAATATCCAAGTACAAATTCTTATGATATTTATAATGTTTCCGCTGTTTTATCTGCAGCTCAAATCTGACATGCGTTTAATTCTGAAGAAAATTAGAAGGAGGGTCTAATGGTACTGTTAATGAGTTTAGGATTGTCATTAGGCATGAGAAGAATGTTCAAGAAAGTTAATGTTAACAGTCATTCCATTTGTGTGTTCTCATTATCTGTAGTGCTGTGTATGTGTCACAAGAAAATCACGGGGAAACAAAGATAATGAAATTTGTGCAATCAGACATTTGTTGAATGCCTATTTTCTTTTTAAGCAGGAGAATAAATTTGGGTTGTATTCATTACACGTAGCAATTTTTATGAAAAATTCTTCGAAAAGTTAATTAATTTTTTATTATTTCCTAGAACCAAAAGATTTTCTTTATTCGTTTTCCTAAAAACTCAAAATAATGGTTTTCTACTAAATTTGTTGGTAGATTATCTGCATTTTTAAATTTTCTTATACATAGTTTAGAGAAATTATTGTAAACATCGAAAAATTCATTCCATATATTTTGATTATTTTACCCGGTTTAGTATCTTCCTGAATTCGGAAAACACAAGTTTGGAAAATGTGTGTCTGTCTGTGAGAAAGATAATGCTTTGAGTTGTACGCATGGTATTTGGTTATGCTTTGAGTTATACACATGACGTTTATTTATGCCTTGAGTTATACACATGACATTTGATCTTGCTTTGAGTAATACGCATAATATTTGGTACATAGTTATTACATGTTTGTAGATTTGTCTCAAATTTTTCCTTAAATCCGTTCGAAAGAAGTCTGCCCGTCCTACTGTTTGAATATAAAATAACACGATAACTACAAACTGAAGAGAATTGGATGGATAAAATTCGGTAAATAAATTTACTGTGTGATTAATTAACAATGCTTGATTTAAAATGCATCAAGTATTATGAAAATAAGCAGAATCGTTTAAAATAATCGGCCAAAAACATGTTAACCCTAACCTCATTGGTGTTGGGGAAAACAAACTGAATTCGTTACTTATTTGGCAACGGATTAATGAGGATTTTTTGCGATTAACTTAGTTTTTAATTAATAAATAGAAAAAACGAATGAATTAATATTTTAAAGAGGTGTATTAACATCAAATGTCATCCAAAACAACTTTTAAAAAGATTTATTTGAAATTGATTGGATGAATAAAAAGTATCTTATGAACGATTGAAAATCTGTTCAATATAT
>JAOUZG010050066.1:455773-474622 GCA_026289955.1 Argiope argentata | reverse complement strand
TGTTGTACAAGCGTTACGTGTGCGTCCCTTATTTGTATTTGCAAGCTTGTTTCTATGTATATATTTATCCATTTTCTTGTATATCTGTGTTCGTGTATGAATATTTATATTTGTCTGCTTCTATATATGTATTCATAATTTTGCTTGTAAGCATCTCTCTGTGTGTATGTGTATTTGTATTTGTATGCTTGCTTCTATGTAGGTATTTTTCCGTTAGCTGATATGTGGGCGTGTTTGTATGTTGTACAAGCGTTACTTGTACGTCCATTATTTGTATTTGCATGCTTGTTTCTATGTATATATTTATACGTTTACTTGTATGTGTGTGTTTGTGTATATGCATTTGAATTTTCTTGTTTCTATGTATGTGTTTATAATTTTGCTTCTATGTTTTTATGTGTCTATATATGCATTGGTGTTTGTATGCTAGTTGCAGTATATGTATTTATACGTTTACTTGTGTGTGTATGTGAGCATGTTTTATTTGTATTTGTTGCTCGCTTCTATGCATATATTTATATGTTTGCTTGTATGTGTGTGTTCGTATATGTGCATGTGTATTTGATTGCTTTTATGTATGTGTTTAGATGTTTGCTTGCTTGTGTGTGTTCCTTTATGAGTGTGGATGTTTGTCATTCTTTATTTAGATATAATTTAAAAAGTATTTCAACACAAGGAGTCCATGCACCTTCAGGACAAAAAAATATCGTGAGGGGTTTGCAAGCTGAATTAGAAAATTTTTGTTCGATGAAATGCTAATACATTTGGATTCAAAAGATTTTTTTATTTCTGGTATATTCTTCTCGTAGTATATAATTTATTATTCTTAATAGAAATTACAAAAGCTTGGTAATTGTTTCATCTGAAATTTATTACCAAACACAATTATTTATGGAATCAAAAATCTAAATACATTAATCAATTTACTGATAGTTAAATTCTGTAAATATTGAATTAATAAATTACCAAGGAAAATACAGAAACATGGAAATTTTAATTCACAAAATTTTAAAGAAGAAAGGCTACATTTCGCTACATCAGAAAATGAGAGAAACATTTTATTACACAACTTATATATTTCTATACCTCTACAAAATCTTTATCACCTATAAAATTTGAAACGAATAAAGTTAAATAAAAGTATATAAAAAGAAAAAGAATATTAAAATTACAATATTCTGTTTAAGAAACATTTACAGTTATTGTTGCAGTAAATAATTAACAATGTTGTTGTTAACATTAATAATTGTTAAAAACTTTTGCATTTCTATCAGACTTGTAGATAAAAATTAATTAATATGATTGAATTATCGTTTTTTTATTATTATAACATAATTAAGGATTGTAAATTTTCAATAAAAATGAATAAGAATATTTCTAAAACTGATTTTTTGTTCCAATTTAGAATTTTTTTTCTCATCATTCGTTAGTCTATTTGCTTCTACAAATCTGTAATATTATTTCTTATCCTTTTTAGACTTACAGTTCGGAAAAGAGTTTTATACATATATATGTACTCATTAAGAATATTTCTATTTTAGCTTTCAACAATGGTAGAAAAAGGCTTAATTAAACAGTTCATAAAAGAATAGAAACAAATACTGGTGTCCAGGTATAGGGGTACCACGTCTACCCCGAGAGCTGGGCGTCCCAGGTTAGAATCCCGGTTCGGGCAGGGATATTATTCTGTGTTCTATCAGTACGATGTATGAATGGGCCCCCCTGGGAAAAGGGGCTGCGCAAAAGCGTGTGATTAGTCAGTAGCTAAGTCGTACTCTTGGTCCTAGATGGCGATATTTCAAAACAAGAGACGCTCCTTTAGGTTTAAAGCATGCTAATGTCCCTTTGAAGCTTATCTGGGGCAAGTGCCACTTCTAACAATGAGCAACACTAATAGAAACGACTTGAATTTCATTTTAATAACAATATCTGTTAACGAAAATCCTGAAAAAAAAACTCGTATTAAAAAAATTGCTAAAATAAAGAAAATTTAATATAATTTAAAGACATATAATTATAGACGATATAATTTAAAAGACATTTTTCTTAGAGTTCAAATGATGTAAAAATCGTTTGCGTCTTATAATTTTCGAGAGTTTTTGAAAAAGAAACGTTAATTTTTCACTTTATTTTTAATTAATTAATTTTTCTTTACTTTACTTTTGAAATTTCAAAAGAGTTATTACAAAGTGCACACTTTTACTTCCAAAGTATATCTATACTAAATTTGGTTGCTCATGAAACTGCTCATACTAACACACACATATATTATTCTCTATTATTAATAGTATTTTCTTAAATAAAGTACACACATTTTAAAACCTAAAGTTGTGCATTTTTCAAGTATAAAAATCTTCACAAATCCTTCATGAATTGATGGGGCCATTGTCTTTATTAATCTTTTTATGGGAAAAAATGCACCCATCATTTTTTGAAGCATTGTAAAATCAAAACAAAAAGAATTATGGACCATTAAACAGAAATGGCAAATAATGTCATTTAAAGGGATAAATGCAATTCTTTTTCCCCATATGGTGGGGCAATTTGTATTTATTATATCAACCTATTCCCTACTTAATTTGAAAAATATTTTTTTTTTAAATTGATGATATTAGACAAAAGAAAAAACTGATGGAACGATTTAGGCTTAGAAAATGCTTAAAATCCTAAACAAAAAGATGGCTATTTTTTTCTGCTTCTGTTTTCGCAGCAATAAAAGATTTTAAAGAAGATTTAAGTTGATGTATTATCCCGGATAAGAGAGTTTATCGTCCAATAAAAATAATACTTGAAAAAGCATTTTTCCGATTTTTATATTTATTTATAGAGCCTTATTTAAGTAAGCATTCATACAGAAGGTAGATTTTTTTCTTGTTTTGTTTTCAGCGGAATACCGACAAAGTTAAAATCGGTTTTTTTTATTGATGCCATATTTATAAAAATTTGTCGGCAGCTTTTTTAAAAAAAAAATGTCAAAGGATTTGCTCGTTTTTTTTTGCAGAAATATTTTTGATAATGGTCCTTTTAGTTTAAAAAATCTAGAAGCATTGCCATCTTTAAGAACTTAAAAAAAGAAATCTTTAATAAAGGAAATAAGAAGAAACCAATCGAAGTGTAATTTCTGCTTCTTCTAAGGTTTCTTTATAATTTAAAAATTTTTGCCCCAGATTTTTGTTATTTATCTGAGCAAATTCATGAATAGAAAAAATGATTATTACTGCTTGATGTTGCATTAACATATCCCTTTCTTTATAGTTTAAAAGTAATGTGATTATTTCAACTAAATTGCTATTTAAATAAATGGAATTTAAAATATTTTTTAATCATTTAAATTATTTAGGTCAACAAAACATTTTTTCCATTAAATATCTTCTTTTTTTAAATTTCCTTATATTATATTGGGATTTTAACCCTCTATGAGTCGAATTTTTGTTTTAACTCCCCCCCCCCAAAAAAAAATTGTTGGAACGAAAAAGTAGAGATTATAAACCTATATAAGTAAATGAAAACAAATTTTTGTGTTTAAACAATTTTATTGCGTTAGAATCATTATGTCACTTTCAAGTCACTCCAGCCTATAAAATTTGCACTTCTGAGTACAATAGCTCATATCTGAAAACCCATAAAACAACTTGCATTTGGTGCAAGGCATAAATGTACATGCATCCATAAACATAGTTTGATAATCATTGACAAAAGCACAAATAACTTCAATTGGATCAAATGTTTTCGCGTAGTTTTACTGCCAACAGTTTGCGCAGCAATTATCTTTCTATTTCGGGTGGATGAGCCAAGCAAAGGTCATGAATACTAGTATTGATTGTGTTTGCAGCGTCATAGAGTTTAGATTTATGCGCCATCCCATGAAAAAAGCTATAATTATTTTGTAAAATGTCGATAAATTAAAATGTGACCTGAAGGTTACACGAGCCCATAGAGGGTCAAGTAAATAATGTTCTGGCCATAATATGGCATAACAAAATTAATTGAATATTTTTTTTCTATTTGAAAAATAACTAGTTCAATAAAAAAATTCCATTGTACTTGATTAAACTATTTGGATAGTTCTACTAATGTGTAAAAGAACTCTGTGTTGTGACTTATGGCACTTGCCGTGGGCAAACCGCAGCTGATACGATCAGCAGATTTTAAGCCTAAGAAATGCGTATCTTTGGTTTACACGCAGCGCCATCTAGGGCCAAGAGTACGACTTAGCTACACAAACGTCACAACCCTTTTTAGGGGGAGGACTTCATTCATGCAAATTCATTCATTCAATCAGATCGTAATTTAGACCTGGAGCAGGGAACGATCACCCCTGGCCCAGAACCCCCAGTGGTATTGCTCTCGATATGGAGGGCTTTACGACCGCGAACAGATTTAAAGAGCGCCAGCAGCCTTTTCACTCGGGGAATCTTTTGGCCGGTGAGCTTCGGACCCGTAACTTTAGGTGTACCAGTCCAACGCTCTGTCAAACAGGCCATCCGTTCCTTAAATGAACTCTAAATATGTTTAGTGGAGTAACCTTAGTATCCTATTTTCTAGATCTTGAGACAACAAATATATTTATATTTTGATTTACCATAATATAATTATATAATTTTTATTTCTGTATTCTTAGCATTATAAAAATCGAAAACTTCTTTTTTGCACATCTTTACCATTATTATTTACTTATCAAAAGAAGACATTCATATAGTTAAATTTTTAAAAATATATTAAATATAAATGCATAAATAAAACATTAAACCAAAAAGCTCGACTCGAACAAATGAACTCAATACATATTTTATTCATGTTGTTCTGACCGCTGAACTGCATTTCTTATACTTATTCTAATAGTTGATTATAAAAATATATTTTTTTGTAAAAAATCACGTTTTTGGAAAAGACACGTATATAGATAAAAGTAAAAATCAAAATCTTATCCTTATAAAAAACTTGATTTAAATCTTTAGATCCGTTTCCGAGTTACACTAAATAAATTTTTATATATGCACAAGAATTGCTCGTTTAAAATTATAAGATGTAGACCCATAAACTCAATTATGCAAAAATAAATATAAATCCCTTCCATATTCTCAAGTTCCATTAAATCACATTTTGAAGAACGGAGGAATTTTCCATTTAACTCAACATATCGTAAAAAGTAATATCGAATTGCAATACCTTTAACAGGAAAAATAAATATAAAAATAAATACAATAGGTCTTATATCATATAGAAAATAGTAGTACATATTACATTAGTCTGGTCTTTTATTTTATTTGAAAAATATGCATTTCCAAACTGCTGACATAGGAAAAAAGTATATATGATTCAGCGATTTTAGTTACCCAAAGCTTATAATCTTCAATAAATTGGATTATTTTTATTCTGAATTTTATTTCTAAGCAATTTTGGAATTTAAAAGGAATGTAAGTTGATATATTATGCATGATATCAAGACAAAACTACTTCCATTATGAATGCAAAAATATAACCTATCTTCTTTTAAATCTTCTATGAATCCGATATTTCTTTTTAATCTGATTTATCACAGAAAATATGCAAGCATCAAATTTTTTCTGCTTTGTTTTCAGCGTAATGAAATAATATAAAATTTCATTTTTATGAATAGATATCTATAAAAAATATAATAACTATAGAAAATTTGAAAAATGATTCACATATTTTTTATTCATAAAATAACAGAAATACTTCTTAGTCTAAAACTAAATATTTTTTTCTTTAACTAACTGAATATATATTTGCATTTTATATGGTAAGCATAAAATGTGATATAAAGAATATAAAAATATTTTGAAGTTTTCTTAAAGAATAGTTTATAAATAGATGACATAGTTAACACTAGAATTACCAATGTTAGAAATATACCTAGTTTTATCACGCTCATCAGATTCACAGGGATTTTATCATAATGACATTTATTGCAATTTTTGGCTTAGTTTATGCACAAAAAAGAATATCATTCAACAAAAACAACATTTATTATAATAACTCATTAATTATTTATAAAAATCGACGGAAAACAAGTTGTATTTGAATTTATAGAATATCCAGTTACAGCTTTTTGCTCTGAACTGAATCAAATTTGTCTCGTTATAATGACTGCCGATCACTTCGGGTTAATCAATGTAATTTCATATGAAAAATGTAATTAAAATTTTTCTAAAAAGTGATATGTAGATGAATTTAAATACGTATTGATATCCATCATTTCATAGATCATCTGTAAAATATTTTACACTTTGAAATTGCTGAAGTCATTATCTTGGTGGGTCAAGGTATAAACAAGTAAAGTTTATACTGATTATTTAAGTTGTTCTTGTCGTGTTCTGCTTTACAATCAATTGAGGGCTTAGATCCCTGACCACCGTAGGCAGAAATCTGATTTTTAGCTCACTCACGTCACAAACCCTTTCTAAGAGGAGGACTTCATTCATTCATTCATCCATCCATGTATCATAATTTAGATCTTGAACTGAGAACGATCACCTCTGAACCAGTACTCCAGTAGTATTACTCTCGACATGGAGGACTTTGTTGTGACCACGCTATATTTACCGTACGTCAGCCACCACACACACGAAGAGTCTTCAGCTGGCGGGTTCGAACTCGAAACGTAAGGGATTCGAATCCAACGTCCTACCAACCAGACTATTTCGTCCACATTATGGAATTTTATTATGGAATTTAAAGGATATTAAAAGGAAAAAGGGGTTTAAAAGGAAATTGAACGGGAATATGTAAGTGTTCTCATAATTCGTTAAAACTCGTCTTAAATTTCTAGAACAAGGCATAAATTATACCAAAATTTTTGAGCATGAAATTCGAAAACGGTCAAAATGACGTTCTTGGTCATTCTAGCGTCAATAATCGTCATTCAGTCGCAGAATAATTAATGAGAAACAACAAAGCTAAAAAAAGAGGGGGGAATCGAAACTAGAGTTAGAGAAAGATCTATTTTATAGTAATTCCTACTTATATATATTTTCTTATCATATTTCACGAAGGCTACAAACTCATTTAGTCTATATTTTTTTTCTTCACAACAAACTGAATTGAGTGAGAGGAAATATAACTAAGTTATTTAAATTCATGCGCTTTGGAATTTTAAAAAACCTTTTACGTCATTGTTATGAATAAATAAGGCACACGAAAAATGCTTAGAGTCAGTATTACTCATGTTTATAATTTACACAGCAAAGTTAAAACCCCTTTGTATACTGAAGCAAAAGCGTAATGAGGCTTTAGTTGGCCTTCCAACTTTTTGCTAATGATAATTTGACTCCGTTTTAAACAACATTACGTAAAATATATTTTCAGTCATAAATATTTTAATCACAAACTCTTTCTTTAAAAGTAACATATTAGGGATTTTTTTTTAAATAATTTGTTTATGAAAAGCGTTTTATTAGATACATTTTGCAACATAGTAAATGGTATTATCCATGTCTTAAGAAAAAAAATTGAGAAACAGAACACTCTTTATTGATAATAAACATATATATGCTTTGACTCTATAAACAGCGTTTTTCGATCAAATATTACAATCTTTCGCTCAACTATATTTTGATGATGAAAATATGAAATTTGGAAAGATTTTAGTTATAAATTAATGATAAATTTTTAGTTAATTAAGAATTAAATCTTATTTTGGAATTCCCCATGAAAACTCCAAAAATTGTACTATGCAAAATTGATTTTTGCATTCATTCTGAATCATTGCAATCTCAAATTCGGAATAATTTTCTTTTTAAATTTAAATTTTAATTTTTTAATTAATGAATAAATAAGCCATATTTAGTATTACTCCATTAAATTATTTCGATGTCTTTTAATAACGCTCGCACTTCCGTTAAATTACTAGGAATTGATGAGGCCCAGTTGAGTCATCTATCCGGCTGTGTCTTTTAATAACGCTCGCATTTCCACTAAAATACTCGCAATTGATGAGACCCAGAGGAATCATCTAGCCGGCTGTGTCTTTTAATTACGCTCACATTTCCGTTAAACTACTAGCAATTGATGAGACCCAGTGGAATCATCTAGCCGGCTGTGTCTTTTAAAAACTCTCGCATTTCCGTTAAATTACTTGAAATTGATGTGGCCCAGTTGAGTCATCTAGCCGGCTGTGTCTTTTAATAACGCTCGCATTTCCATGAAATTACAAGCAATTGATGAGCCCCAGTTGAGTCATCTAGCCGGCTGTGTCTTTTAATAACGCTCGCACTTCCGTTAAATTACTAGCCATTGATGAGGCCCAGTTGAGTCATCTAGCCGGCTGTGTCTTTTAATAACACTCGCATTTCCGTTAAATTACTAGGAATTGATGAGGCCCAGTTGAGTCATCTAGTTGGCTGTGTCTTTCAATAACGCTCGCATTACCGTTAAACAACTAGCAATTGATGATGACCAGATGAGTCATCTATTCGGCTGCGTCTCTTAATAATGGCCACATTCCCGTTAAATTGCTACAAACTGATGAGGCACAGATGAGTCATCTAGCCGGCTGTGTCTTTTAATAACGATCACATTTCAGTGAAATCACTAATTAATGCGGTTTTCACAACTTGTGTGTGTGTGTGAGAGAGAGAGAGAGAGAGAGAGGTTTCATTGTAAAGTTTAGAGAAGAAAAGTCACTTTATTGAAGCGGTTCATGTACATATTAAACAAAACAGATAGAAGGGTATTAAAATAATATTGTTTACAATCTAGTGCAATGTAGTACTAAAAAAATCCTTTGCCTAAAATATTCGAATATCAATCTATAGATAAAAGATTTAATTTAAGCTAAACGCATTGAAAATTTCTTTCTATTCAATTAGTCGCCAAATACAACTAATATTTTATAAAATAAACAACTTTTGTGTTTTATTAATTTATATTACCCTTATTCTTATGAAACTATTTACGAACTTAAGTACATTTCTTTAATTTACTTATATATTACACTTCATAACTTTTTATCAAAATTAAACATCTCCTGGCGTCCTGGCACAGAGGTAGCAAGACTTCCTCGTGGACTAGGTGTCCCGGGTACGAGTCCTGGTGAGGGCATGGTTGTTCTTCTGTGTTCTATTTGCGGGGTGAATGAATGCCCCCCCCCCTCTAAAAAGAGGCTATGCAATTGAATGTGATGAGTGTGTACCGTCTTCATTTGAGCTAAAAGTCAGACTTCTGCCCCTCGGGTACTCAGTTGTCCATACTCTCAGAAGCTACTGCATCTCTCCTACCATTTTAAAGCCGATACGTCATCATTATCATCATCATTAATAAACAGATAATTAATTATTACTTGAAGAACATTGGGCATAAAATTTTCAAATTATTGTTTTACTTATTAAATAAAAAAAACCTCCAATGAATCCAGAAATTGTGATTTGGGTCTCATTGTCACAACCGTTAGTTTTAAAAAAGGATAAACAAGCTTACTAAGTAATTTCATCTGTATTAATACAGATGTGAAAAAAAATTATTCGTAAGACCTTTGGGAGTAATTACATCAGAAGGGACTTATTAAAAAGAATATTTATTACAAATATATCTTCATTTTGAAGAGAGGAAATAAATGCAAATCATTTATACCAATCAATTTATGACCGATAAGTATTTACTCTTTACCTTTGAATGGAATATAATTATTCAGTAAATATTTTCAGTCTTTAATTAAGAATTATATGTCAAAAAATCATTTAAAATTGTCCTAAGCAAATTCGAAAGTGTCACTATGACCGACAAAGAAAGACAGCAAACATATAAGCTAATTATGTTCAGTATATACATTCTAATTAAGGCCCAGTAGTTAATTTCTAAAAGTTTAATGTTAAATATATAATTCCTTTAGGGAAAAATTCTTCAAATGGTTTAAAATATTATACTTTATGTTGTTGGTGGCAATAAAAACAATTCTGAGAAAATTACTAAATCTAAATTTTTATATAAGCCTCTTGCCTTATATTTAGTAAAGTCTTTTTCGAATTATTATTTTAATCAAAAAATTATTACTTTTTTCACTCTACCTGTCAATTCATAACTCTTCATCGATAAAGCCATGACTAATCTGAAATAATTATATTTTAAATTTTATTATTTGGTCAATTTTGGTCGTAGAGGAGAAAAAATTATTGCTTTTTTGTTCTACCAGTTAATTTATGACTCTTCGTTGATAAGGCCATGGCTAGTCTAAAATAATTATTTTTTACATTTTATTATTTGGTCCATTTTGGTTGCAAAAGAGAACTTTTGGGAGTTCCTATCTTATAAGTCAACCAAAATTATTCTATTAGTTGCTACTAATGTTGGGAATGGAATGGGTAGTAAGTTTATAATTTAGAATTTTTTGAACATTGCATCTACTAACTCAAACATAAAATCATTTTTTTTTGTTTCATTAAAAACCTTTTTCCATGATATATACATGCCTACATCTAAAGGTTTAAAACATCGCTGATTAAACTTCCAGTTCTACTGAATAACTGCAATATCATAAATTTAAAAACTACTTTGACTTATAATTTTTACAATAAAAATCTCATGCTTCTTATCTTATAGTAATTTTTAACTAATTTAAAACATAGTTTCAAATTTCTGAGCAATTATATGCTGATTATTCAAAATTCTATGGTAAAAGTTTTATTTAAAAAATTCAATCACACAGTTGTTTGCTATGGTTATTTATTACCTGATTATTAATTATTAGCTAATAAATTATTTATCATTCGAACAGTATTAATCACTAACTTTTAATAATCAGATCATTATAATGTCTCTAAAAAGGATTATAACACAATTCTACCGTAGAAATCATAATTGACATCACTAATAAAACGACGATTTCCTTTAAACAAAAAATCATTTCTAGTCGGGAGAGAGATAGTTATTACAATTAATTTAACCAACTAATTAAATTTTCAAAAGTGCATTAAACCGATCTTTAGTTTCTCTAATGTCATGGATCTTAAATTTATTTGCTTTAAAGAGTTCCTACGCATCGTGTAGTTATGAGGGAAATACATCAGTTTAGAGGAGAAATACTTTATCTCCATACTTTATAATACACACCAAGCTACAAACTGTTTCAACTCGGATCAAAAAGCGTGAACCGTTTTCTCTGTTTCCCACGGCAAGATAACGCATATTAGGCATTGCCCCATTAAATCTGGCATTCTGTGTTATTTCCAGAGGTGGACAATGATATCCGTTTTGAGGTAAAGAGGACATAGTATAGTCCACTCTAAAGACTATAATATAACCTACTCTACGGACTTTTGCTTGACGGATTCGGGAGTCTATAAAATCATTTAAGAATAAGACGATTTAATTAAAATGGGCCGTTATAAGCCATATGACTTTATTTTAAATGAGAAATCAGAGCTGAAAATTTCAAACTTAATTAACTGAGAAGAAAATACAGGAAAATACTATTTCAAATCGGTATTTAAAGTTTCCTTGATTGCTAACATCAATGTTAAATTTATCCCAAACTTCGACTATATAATGTTGTTGTTGTTGTTGTTACTTATGGCACTTGCTATAGACAAGCCCCTCGCTGATACAGCAGCATATTTAAGCCGAAAGGAACACCTCTTGTTTTTTGAAGTAACGCCAACTAAGGCCAAGAGTACGACTTAGCTACATACTCACCACATTTGCTTGCACAGGCCCTTTTAACAGGAGGGCACAATCACACATAGCAAACAGAAGAACAACTATGCCCTAACCTGGACTCGAACCCGGGACTCCCAGAACACGAGGAAGACGCTCTATCTCTGTGCCAGAAAGCTGGCATATAATTCTCTATATATACTATATAGAATACTTTACAAATTCTTTAAGTTAGTACTATCAATTCACAAAATGTTTTTAACTAATTGGCTATTATCGGTTTATAATTCCATACATCGGCATCCTGGCTTAGATGTAGCGTGTCTTCCCTGGGATCTAGGTGCCTCGGGTTCGAGTCCCGGTTAGGGCAGGGTTGTTCTAGATTCTATCTGTGAGGAATATGAATGAACCCCCTGCAAAAGGGGTTGTACAAACAAAAGGCACATAAAGTAGCTCAGTCGTACTCTTGACCCTAGTTAGCGCTACTGAAACGCAAGAGGCGCTCAGTCGGCTTAAAATGGCTGGTGACCGTCGATGCGCTTATCCATGGCAAGTTCCATTAGTAACAACAACACAATTTCTTTGACAATATATAAGATATATTATTCTTTTTACAGGCATACCTTCTTTTAGTGGACTGTATGATTTTTTAAAATTGACGATACTCAGAAACGCTTGAATTAAACACAAAGCTACCAAATTTTGTTGTTGTGCGTAACTAATGACATTTGTTGTAGACAAGCCTCCGCTGATACGATTAGCAGATTTCAAGCCTAAGAAATACGTTTCTCTGTTTTACAAGTAGCGCCATCTAGGGACAAGAGTGCGACTTAGCTACACACACGTCACAACTCTTTTAGGGAGCGGACTTCATTCATGCATATTCATTCACTCTTCTCAGATCGTAATTTAGACCCGGAACAGAGAACGTTCTCTGAGCCAGTCCCCCCAGTGGTATTACTCTCGACATGGAGGACTTTGCGACCACGTAGAGATGTTACGAGCCCCAGCCGCCACACACTCGGGGAATCTTTTGGCAGGTGAGTTTCACACTCGTAATCTAAGGAGTACGAGTCCAACGCTCTACCAACCAGTCCATCTCGGCCCCCAAATTTTGTACGTGGACTATTGACGACATGAGAAAAAAGGAATCTGAGAAAATATTAATATGAAAGCTGACGATAATAGAAAATGTGAAAAAATTCTTTACTCTTTAAGACAACTTAAGCTTTGCCATAAAACAAGGGGAAAATTACAAATTTCAAAGTCCTGATTACGTAGTCGACATTAGCTCAGGTATCATCCTCGTCAATTAACCACGGTTCAAAATTACAAGGTCTGTCCCAAAATATCTCTAGTGATGCTTTACAATGGGACGTTAATATAACTAAACTAAACTAAACATTTCTCATTAAATAATTCTCGATCAAAATTTGGTGACTTTTTGGCTGATAGTTCGATCGACAAAGGTTTTCAAGCACTGTCAGTTTAAAAAAACACTCTGTGCATTACACTCGATGTTAACAAACACAAAACTTTTTCATTCTTATAATCGCATACACTGACATTCTTACTGCTGTAATCTTAACATTTTTAACAACTTCAACAGAAAATCTTTTTAAAAATTACATAATATTTTCCTTTTTATAAGAAATTTAAAAAAAAACTTATAAAGCATCTAAAAATTTATCTTGCATTAACTTAAAAAGAGCAATGACAAACTCAAATTCCTCAACATTTCTATTGAACAAAAAAAAAAAACGTCTGGGATTCGTCACCTAAAATATGCAATAGACGAAAGACGTAAAAAGAGTTCATATTTTTTTTATTATTGATATCTGAAAGATACTTTTTCTTATGACTTTATTGAGGTTTTTTAAAACTCTTTAGAATTCACTTTTGAGTGGTATTACAGTCAGGAAATTCCATTTTTATACTCGGTAGCTGTAGATTTATGGTTTTCTGAAAGTCAACTGACGGAAAAATGTGGGATTTTATATCGTAATCGCGTTTATGAATTCATGCGATCTTTTTTGTTTAAATATAAAAAGGGATCGTTCGAGAATCAGGAAAATGCTAAAATCGTATTTTCAACTGAAAGAACATAGAATACAGTGAAGATAAAACAAACTTATTTGCATATTTTAAGAAATAGTGTAAATCTAAATGTGTAGAATTTAAGAAAAAAAGGTATAATATTTTTTTAATTACATTTGAAATTAATTTAATTTGTTATATTTAAAATTAAATCTCAAAGGATAAGTAGAGAAAATGGAATATAACAAATAATTAAAGAAAACTTTTCATTGTCCTTAATTCAATTTTTATTGTCCTGTAATTTAGTAAATTTTAAAATTAAATTACTATTATTTCAACTTAATAAAACAACCCATTTTTATAATAAACTAACTTTCATAAAAATGTTAGGTAATATTTAATTTTAATAAATATCTTTTCAGGAGAATTTAAAGCAAAATTTATTTAAAAATTATAGGAATATTTCTCTATTAATATCTCCTTTAAAATACTAGGAATGGTTTGAAAGGATAAAAAGCCTTATTGTTCCACTAGCTGCAGAAAAAGTAATTACTGTTGGATGTATTTGGCGATCTTTCTGGCCAATTTTCCAATCCATTACGTTACAATAATTTGTTAATATTCACGAATGTTATGGCTAAAGTTCAACTGGCTATAGCAGGAGCTTTATAATGTAAAAAATATTATTTCACTCGAAATTATAGCGACTTTATTTTATTGAAAATTTCAAGATAAACTTTATTTTTTAAGAAAAAAAAAAACATTTTTTTCCAATAACGACATTTTTATCCAAATCTTAAGCATTGTTTTTAGAGATGGACAATGTTGTTTACGTGTGTTGAAGGAAAAAGTGATTATTGCAGGTTAGATTTGGTGAGCTTGCCAATCAATTTTCTACTCCATTCCGTTATAATAAGTTTTTCATGAATCATATGGATAAAATTAGCAGGATCAATATACTGGAAAAACTTTCACACAAAATGTTGGCGACTTTATTTTAATGAAATTTCTAGATAAACTTTATTTTAAAAACAAAATAATTTTTCTCCATTAACAACAAGTACATTTAAATCTTAGGTACTCTTTACAAAGATGAGCCTTGTTGTTTTCTAGTGTTTCAGAAAAGGTAATTATTGCAGGTTAGATTTGGCGAGCTTACAAACTAATTTTCTCTTTCATTCCATTGCAATATTTTTATTGTTGTTGTTCATGAATCTTACGGTTAAAATTAGAAGAAGCTTTATACAGGAAGAAGTTTATTCCATGCCTAAAGATAATAATTTCTTTTTAGAGAAAACGTCTAGCAGTATAAAAATATACGAAATTTTTTCTTATTCAAACTTTTGAGTACAAATTGTGAACTTATTAAATAGTCATTACCATTTGAAAAGAAAAGGCTTAAAAATTCAGAAGCGTTTGTCAAGTAGGTATTACTAATTCTATAAACTGTATTATTATCATGTCAGAACATGGTATTATTTTTGGGGTGGAGATTTTGGCGTCAACAAAAATCCGCAGACGAAAAATAAAAATTTTATTATCTGCAAGAACATCTGAAAAAAATCAGCTTTTAATAACGTGTTGCCATTTCATTTACAAAAGCTCTGATTAAAAAATAAGTTAATGACTACAGCAAATAAAACCTAGAAAAATGTTATTTTGAGCACGTGATTCTATGAAATGAAATAAATAGAAAATGGGATATTTTTTTAAACAATAATTACGAGACAAAGTTTTTTGGATCGTTTGCAATACTAAAGTGACTCATTCCATGAAACGATTAAAATGAATAAAAATGCAATTTAACTCGCACGAGCACGTGATAATTGGCCGTTTAAGAAATGATGTTCTGACATGATACATTAAAATATGCATAGCAGATTTCATTTCAAACTTTTTTTATTCTATAATGTGAAAATAGAACTGTATATAATATGTACGCAGTATTTGAAATATTTTTTGTTTCAATTGAGCCACTGTAAGTAATTATATAAAATAATAACTTATTGAGTCCCAAAATTTTCTACTTAGCTTTATCAACCTATATCCAAATTATTTTCCAGTACAACTTTTCAAAAGTCCTATAAATATATTGAAATCTAACAACGAAAATAAAATCATTTTAATGAACATTTTTAAGGCAAAATTATATGAAAAAATATAACCAACACACCCAAAAGGTCAAATTCTTTTAGATATCGAGTTTACATTTTCCGAATATTTTGCATCAAGAGCTCAAGCATTTTTATCCTTTCTCAAAACCCAAACAATAATTAAAATTTACATTTGATGAATTTACGGCGAAAGAGCTATTACAGGACAAGCAATCAAAAGAAATAGGATGAATAAAACATGTATCTTTACACAGAATTCATTCAAATAAAAAGGCCAAAGAGAATTGTCACTTTAAATGCAAATAGTTGTTGTATAAAAAAAGCCTTTTCCAGGTCTTTATAAAATGAAAATATTTAAATTAAAATTTTCAATACCTTTTTTTTTCATTTTTATTTTCTCATAAATGAAATTTTTATTCAGTGGGGGATATTTTAAGATAAAGCAGAAACTAAAACTATTTTTAAATTTCATTACAAAAGCAAATATTAATAATTTCAGTTTGTGTTAACATATATAATGCACAAATATTTTGCTCAAAATATAAGCAATTTTAATCATTTTAATTTTACATATTTTGTATACTTTTTTTCTGTAAATTAAAAATCAGATATCATTTTCTAATTATAAATTTTTATCACTTTTGGATAGTTGAATAAAACAAAACTGTCTTCTTAAGAGTTAAGTGGTGAAAACTGCTAGGTTTTCCAATTCACGGTAGAAGAAATTCACCTATAATTATCGTTCGTTCTAGTCTTTGCAAGAAAAAAGTTACTTCGGAAGATTAATAAATATGAACACTTAATTTTAGATATTAAAATTGACGCATTTCTTTGAAACCTCGTCACTTTTTTCTTTCTTCTTCTTCTACTTTTTTTTTTTTTAAGATCTGATCTGAGTTGTCCCCCTTTCTTGCAGTTTTCAACTTCAGACCTGCGTTTCATATCAAAACATTAACAGTGTATCATAAATACTTAAGCGATGGACATTTTAAACTTAACATTTATCATTTACTTAAGTTTTTACATATTCAATTTACACTATGCTGCTGATAAAGAGTCCATAAAGATAGAATAGCATATTCATTTTTATGGACCATTGATATGATTTGGATTATACTGTATATCTTGGTGTTTTTTGAGTGGAATGATGAACTGTAAACATAAAAATTCAGATATACATTTACATATTGTAAATTAACTATTTCATTTCAGGGTAAAATAATACTTAAGAAGTATACATCAAAAATTTTTATTAGCGAATTTCTTGAATTGTATGTTATTTTTTCTACACAATAATCTAATTTCATTATCATCCATTTATGCCATAAAATTATTACCTTGATTTTTACAGATAACCTATCTTCCAAATTAAAGGTAGCAACAATCTGTAAAAAATTATCTTTAGTATTGCTATCTTAGCGAAATGAAGATTCTCCTTAAAAGAAAACTAGCAATTAATTCATTAAACCTTTATAGATATATCATTAGCGAAAATGATATATCTATAATGGAATGTTTTATCATTTGAGAACATGGCGTTGTTTTGGTTATCAGGTTTTAACGTCTCCGAAATTGACGGGCAAAAAATATTTTTACCTGTTTTTACCAGTATGGCATTATTATTATGTATGCTTCTTTGACAGCAGGGTATATATATATATATATATATATATATATATATATATATATATATATAGGGAGAGAGAGAGAAGTCTCTTGATTGTTTCAAACCGATTTAATTTAGTTACTGACTTAAATTGAGATAATGTCCCATTGATGACTCTACGTGTTGAGTGGATGGATAATAAATCATTGAAGTGAATAGATTTTTAAAAGGATTCCTGTGTTTCTCTTGTCAAAGGTCAACACAAGGTCAACACGTGTGAGAGTTTCTGCCAAACTTCTCTAAAATTATGTTTTTATTGTATTTATTTCTAAGCATTCTATTAATTTTACTTTTAATGATCAATGGCAAATGTTTCCAATTTGGCTTGAACGCTAACAGAAAATTATAATACATCGTCCTAAATTTATTAAATCAATTCGTAAATTTTTAATATTTTCTTACTCAGATCAGTTAATGATACTAAAATCTCCATTTAACTTCTAGTGATGCCCAAGAGTTGTGTAGTTTAAAGAGATAATCCCCGTATAAGAGAAGCACAACTTGTTAGTGAGAGGAGATTAAAATAATGAGACTGGAAATATGCAAGTGATGTAGACTTAGTTTCATAGTCCACAGAGCTACTATTTACCTTGTTTAATTCAGCATTGTTCTAGAGAATACTTGCACCGTTTTGGAAAAGTTTGAATCATTTGTATGGTAGATTAGATTAGCAACTTTAAATATTTAGGGTTGCTTTTCGATTGATGTGCTGGTTCAGCTTGATTTCTAACTTGCTTTAGAAGCATAAATTGCTACTATATGAATAATTCTTGCTTTATTACAATATTAATAAAATGAACTCCTATCAAATAAGGGGAACTGTTAACCTCTTACCAAGAGTATTATTATTATTCAAAATTTTATTATGTTCTGCTATCATTAGACTAGTTTATATTTTGATGTAGAATATCAACTGCTTTAAAATATTTATATTTAAAAGAATGCTTTTAAAATGTTAAAAGTCACTGTATTATTTTGATAACAATTGAAATTATTCGAATTTTATTTATGTTGTGCGAACTCAGTACACTTGTATCCCCCTAACACAAAATAATATGAAATGTTTGCCAATAAATATGGTTCTGACGTCAGTAAATTGGGTTTTTCCCCTTTCTTTTTTTCTTTATTATTTCCTAAGTTGTTTTTCAGATGTTTTATCTATTTAAGCATTTATTCTCTTATCACGCTTTCCATCTGTTCCAAAAAACTTTCTATCTGCTCGAATGTTTGAAATAATTTTATTTTTATGAGTAGTTTAACTAAAGAGAAACCATTAAAATACTATTAGAATCGAGATTGAATCTGCTACGTTTTTCATGGGTTGTTAAACGTTTTTTCCTTTCAATTCTATTATGTATGATGTTTTTATTTTCGCTTTAAAAACATGTTTTATATATATATATATATATATATATAAAACAT
>JAOUZG010050066.1:445025-455373 GCA_026289955.1 Argiope argentata | reverse complement strand
ATATATATATATATATATATATATATATATATATATATATATATATACTTAGATCAAAAAAATATTTTATGAATAAAATCTACACCACTTTAAAAAGCATCTATAAATACTTAAAAGTAAATAAAATTCCAAAAACCAGTTTGCTTATGATAACCTTTCAGAATTCGGGAATTATTTTCATACATCCTTCCATCTTTTTTTTATCATGGCATAGCATGATGTTATTTTGGGAATAAGGTTTGTGGCGTCAACTAAAATCCGTAGGCGAAAAATTGAAATTTTATTATCTGCACGAGCATCTGAAAAAATCAGCTTTTAATAAAGCGTTGTCATTGCATTTTCAAAAGCTCTTATTTAAAAAAATAAGTGAATAACAACAGCAAATAAAACCTGGAAAAATGTAGTTTTGAGCACGTGATTATATGAAAGGAAATAAATAAGAAATGTGATATTTTTTAATACAATAAATGCGAGACAAAGTTTTTTGGATCGTTTGCAGTACTAAAGTGACTCATTCAATGAAACTATTAAAATGAATAAAAATATAATTTAACTCGCACGAGCACGTGGTGCTTGGCCATTCAAGAAATTATATTCTGACATGATAAATTGAAATATGCATAGCAGATTTCATTTTAAATTTTTTTGAGTTAGTAAACCATTGGCTTTGACGGTCTAATACGTAAGTACTGATTTTATATATTTATGCATATATATATATAGGAGAATATAAACTAATAATAAGAGTTAAAAAAAGCCTATTCCACACAGGGTTTGTACTAAATTTTACTGCAAAAATAATTTTATAAATACCACTGCAATTGGAAATTTAATATTAAGTACATTCCAGTATACTTTTTCAATTGGTGTATTTCTAAATTAAACCTGTTTAAACATATCGGCGATTAATACGCATATAAATATAATCAATAATTGCGAAATTTATTATATCGCCTTAAATCAACTAGCAATAGGACAATAAATCATTTCAAATCAAGTGAGAAGCTGCTAGTTTCACATCATTCCAGGATATTTATGCGCATATTTATGCTCAAACATGGAACCTGTCAGTCAACTTTTAGAATAACTTATTATTTATGACCTGGTACATGACAGGAAGTCTCGTGGAATATATTAGTCCTTGATTTATCAAAAGATGAAATATGAGCCGAAGTATAGTTTAACTTCTATGTCAAATATTAGTCTAGAGAATTCATGTCAGACATTTTTCACAAATATGACATCCTTCGTCAAATGCATACAAGAAGCCTGGTATCAATGTTTCTGATTTCAGAGACGAAAGATATATTTCCATTTGAAAGATATTTTCTTAAAAGATATAAAAGGACAATCGATCGTAAAGTTTTGTAGCAGTTTGTTAATATATGCAGAGATTTCTCAGACAAAATATGTGTTTTAACTTTCAAATTTTATGATGAAATATTATTTTTTGTAAATATATGCTGAGAATTCTAGGGCAAAATATGTGCTTTAAATTTCAAATTTTGTACTCAAATATTATTTTTTATAATTATTTTTCCATTTAATGTTTTTTACAATAATAATTTTGCAATATAACTCTTTAAAATGTTGTTTCTAAGCTAATAATATTTCTTAAATTAATTTTTATAAATATGATTTATAAAGTAATGATTTTTACTTTCCCGTATTGTAAGTATACAAAGAAAAAATATTGAAACCGTCCCAAAAATTTGAGCAATTTTTCGGAGAAATGCAACTCCGAAAAAGATTCTCCCTGAGTTCGAAAAATACGTTTTTGGAATTATGTCTGTCTGTCTGTGAACACAATAACTCAAAAATTATTTACGCCAGATAGATGGCATCTTATTTAGAGATTTTACATCATATTTGAAGATTTCTTACGAATTTTGAACAAAATCATTTAAGGAATAGTCTATATGTCTACTTGTCCAAGAGAACGCGAGAATTACGAAACGAAAAAAGCAAGATAAATGAAATTAGGCTGAAAAAATTAGTATTTAAAATTGGATTCTTGGCAGATTTTGAACCAAACCTGTGAGAAAAAAAACGGACTGTCTGTCTGTCGGTATGTTTAACAATAACTTAAATTAAATTTGGCAGACTATCTTGTAACTTTAATTGTAGTAAGATGAATATTTTTGATTTCAATCGGAAGTTAAAAGAAGCCGAAAATAAAAATTCGATTTTACATTTACTTTTATATTATCTGCATGGCAGAGATTAATCGCCAAATCCAAATGATAAATTTAGTAAAAACAGTAGATTTTCGCTCAAAAATTAATTTATAATAAAAATTATTTCATAAACGATATAAATATCGTGAAAGACATTCATAGTCATACCCAAGGCCCCCAACTTTATATGGGGGTGGAGGATAACACTTTTATTAATGTACTAGCCGCCTCTGGCGACCAGTCGGTTCGCCAGTATTAATACCGACTAAAGGGTTAAATCATTTTTTAATATAATTTGGTCTCATAATAAGTGTTTTAGCAAAATATTTTTAAGCTTCAAATTTCTATAGTCATATAATTCACTTATACTATTATGTAGGCCTTAAGCAGTCCTGATCTTTGAACTCCGCATCTCTCTCTGATTTTGTATCAGTGCACGTAAAATTCAGTTTTAAATTAAAGTGGAAATATTGAAACTTCAATTAATGTAAAGACCTCTTTACTCAATCCAAGCATGTCTTTAAATAAAACCAAGAACTGAAAGCAGAGTAGTCCGACAATGAAGTTTTATGTTCACTACAGAAATTGAAACGTTACAATCTTTTTATAATTTATAATACCTCAAGGAATTATATAAAGGTCAAAACATCAGCAACATTGAAAGGCTAATTTTTTGAGTTTTAAATTGATGCAAAAATCACTTTTATGCTGTAATATTTTCGGAAGATATAGCGAAAAAACGTCAAAAGTTCACTTATTTTTAATTAATTCAATTTTTAATTAAAAATTCAAAAAAGAGCTCCAAGGTGCACATTCCCGCCCTCCCCCAAGATACACATGTACCAAATTTGGTAGCTGTAGGTCGACCTGTCTGGCCTGTAGAGAGACAACACACACACACACACACATTGAGCTTTATTATACGTAAAGATATGCGAAAACTGTTGGGAAGACTACTCCCATTTGTTTAATTTTAAATTTAGTTTATTATTATAAACAGTATAACTCCTGATTTTTTAAGCTCGTGATTTTCTAATTTTCATCTTATCTTAAAAATCACTAAAGTTATTAAGTACAAATATTTTTTGTATAGAAAAATACCAAATTCTTAAAACAAAATGATATGCTGTAAATACAAGTTATCATCTTATACATGATCCCTAATTTCATACGGCGGAGGTGGCTAACATTTTTATTAATGAAAATCTGACTAAATTACTAATTTTGACGATTCTTCATTAACTTTATGGATCATAGTTTTCTCAGAAATAATTCTTACAATGTTTCATTTTATCTTAAAAATCACTAAAGATAACATTTGCCAAAAACTTCGATATGATGTAAATGCAAATTATCAACTTACTCAAGGCCCCTGATTTTATACGGAGAAGGAGGTTAACACCTTTATTAATAAGTATACAAAAATTCTGGCGAAATTACTAATTTAGACAATTTTTATTAACTTTATGGCTTAAAGTTTTCTAAGAAATAATAGAAATAGAAATTTTATATCGGGGAGGGGAATAACACTTTTATTGATGTGCATACAAAATATTTTGACAAATTACCAATTTAAACAATTCTTATTAACTTTATGGCTCAGGTTTTTCTAAAAAAATATTTCCTACATTGTTTCATCTTATCTTAAAAATTACTGAAGATAATATTTGTTCAAACTTTATAAAAACAAAAAATTAGAATGTTTAAAAATAAAATGATATCCTGTAAATACAAACAACAATCATACCCAAGACCCCCTAATTTTATAATATAATAAACTTTTTATGAGTAGATAAAAAAACTCTGATTAAATTACTGCAACTGATTTAATTTTAAATTTAGATATTTCTCTTTAACTCTAAGGTTCATGGTTTCTTAAGGAACAATTTCTATTGTGCTTCATCTTATCTTAAAAATTACTAAAGATAATATTTCTAAAATTTTAAATTTCTGAATGTTTAAAAATAAAATAACACGCTGTTTAAAATTAAAATACAAATTATCGCGTAAAATAAAATGACAGAAAGAAATAAAAAACAGAAGAAATTTTTTAATTTAATGTGTTTCTGCACTTGGCTACCAAATGTTAAATTTATTTCTAAAAATAATGTTTACATTTTGTAGAAAGAAACTAAACAAGAATTCTTTTTACTAAAATGCCATAGCACCATGCACAATGGAAAGAAAGAAGCAGAAAAAGCGGAAACATTTTAAAAGGTGTTGCAGATTGAATGAGAATTCTAATAATATTTTCAAAGCTTCTTTTTAGTAAAATATTCTCATGGGAATAGAATTTACCGCAACATTCTTACAACAAACATTTTCCACATCACAAACTAAGAAGATAAAAAAAATGCATTAAAAAAATCAGCTTGGAACCATAAAAAGGCGCAATTTCGTGGTATTTGAATTAAATTTAATGACAAACACTTTATACAATTTTGCGAAGAAAACGAAAAACAACTTAGGGAATTTATACAAAATCTAATGAATCTTATCTGAGAATGTTATTCAGTGGAGAAAATATTTTGCATTTAAAATTGTAAATAGTGTAACATTCTTAGCTTCGTGTAACATTTTTAGCTGCGAAGGCTCAAATGAACCCGTGATCATAAAAACAACCGGTTCCTGGAGAATCGTATGGGTTGAAAAAGATTTAATGTCATGATGAAATCTGATGTTCTCCTATTTCTGTTAATCGTCATGCAGATTGTAAAATATCCGCTGCAGTGCATAAGAGTTCAAGATAATTACTGTTTAAGCCATTAATTTTCAGTGCTCCTGCTGATAGTTTAGTTATTCAACCCGTTTAATCTCTGCAACAATGAACATTCTGCAAAATCTGGCACATATAAACTTTGGAAAGTAGGAACATTCACTTAAAATAGATTTTCTTGAAGTTTAAATTAACTATAAATCAATCCGAATTTTGGCGTTATCTTGTGATAACCTCGAAAATAATATTGCAGTTTTAGTTTAGATATAATAACGTCTCATTTCAAAGCAACACTAGGGCTATTTAGGACGGAGCTTTTAATTTTGAAACGGCGTCAGATGAGGAGGACGACATTTGAGCTGACACCCCCCTTCTACAAGTTTCTATATAAGGGTTCAAGATAATTATAAGAGTTTGTTGTAAGCCGTTTAAAAATAGAAAAGATGCCGAAGCAATAAAATAACATATTCTAAGCTTCTTCAGCATCTTTGATGTGACGCTTTGGAAGACTGCACGTATGCATGTGTTAATTTCGTTAATGTCTGTTGCTGTTGCAAATTTTGCTGTTTTATGTAACCTCAGGAATACTTAAATATTGCCTTATATACATATATGTATCCTTTCTATGTTTCACACTAGTAACGAAAGAAAATTGTGGAATGAATTATCTAACATACTGTTTAGATGCCTTTGCATTTCTGGGGAACCTTGCATTTAACACTTATAACTATGTTGACTCTAAACTAATGAATAACCAGGTTGTACTTTGCAGGTTAATAAATAAAACAAGTAATACAAAAAAACTAATTTTTTAAAATTAATTCCTATTTAAGTTATTAGGAAAATTTTTATTTTATTTACTTTTTATTGAATACTTTCAGTTGTTATTGTAGTTTACGTGTTCGTCTTTACAACGGAAGTAGGTGCAGTAGCTTCTAAGGGTATGGACCCCTTAGCCTCCGAGGCCAGAAGTCAGACTTCTAGCTCACATACGTCGCAAACCCTTTTTACAGAGTGGACTTCAGTCATTCATCCACATAACATAATTTAGATCTGAAACAGAGAACGATCACCTTTGAGTACCTCCAGCGGCATTACTCTCCGCATGGAGAACTTTGTGACCACAACAGGTTTAACGTTCACCACAAACGGCGGGGTTTTGGCCGGCAGATTCGAACTCGCAGCTCAAGGGATGCGAATCCAGCGCCCTACCCGCCAGGCTATCCAGGTCTAAAAATTATAATTACAATAAATAAATTATTTAAAAATTATACTACCATTGAATTTTCAACGCTAATTGAGAATTCAAAGCCAATTGTGGCAACGCAAAATGCGTGAATTTCTACACCAGTTGGGATAATGCAATACCGAATAGAAATTTCTAATTTTCTTTATTGTGTATTATTTTATTGTTGTTGTTGCGTCAAATGGCACTTGACTTGGACAAGCCCGCTGCTGAACCCAGCAGCAGATTAAGCTGAATGAAGCGTCTCTTGTATTTGAGTAGCGCCAACTAGGGCCAAGAGTACGACTTTGCTACACACTCACCACATTCGCTTGCACAACCCCTTTTTACAGGAGGGGGCACATTCACACATCTCACAGATAGCACACAGAATAACAACCATGCCCGAACCGGGACTCGAACCCGGGACTTCCAGAACACGAGGAAGACGCGCTACCTCTGTGCCAGCAAGCCGGCGTGTATTATTTTAATTCGAAGGTACGTCAAAGGGAATCGGGAAAATCGATTCATTGACAATCTTTAATTTTAAATGCATCGAACATTCTGAAAATAAAAAAAAAATCATTTAAAATAATCGGTCAAGAATATGTTAAGCCTGACCTCATTAGCGTGGGGTAAAAACAAACTGAACCTGTTACTCATTTGGTGGTGTGAAAATGAAGATTTTTTGACGGGAAAGTTAGTTTTTAGTTAATTAATAAAAATTAATAAAGCAATATTTGAAAAAACTGTATTAACATAAAATGTCATTCACTACAAATTTTAAAAAAATTACTTAAACTTGAGTGGATGAATAAAAAGTATTTTATTGCCGACTGAAAATGTGAAAAAAATATATATAGAGAGAGAGAGGGGGGGTGTGAAATAATAGTGGGAATTTTAAAAAAAATTAGGATATTCATTATAAACCTCCTTATATAGCTATTAAATAACATTTACTTGACCGAAACACATTGGGAACTCAGAAGAAACTGAGTTTCAAATTCAAAATAAAACTTAAATAAAGCTTCAATAAAGTAAAGCTTCAATAAAGCAAAATAAATAAACAATAAAGCTTCTACCTCAGCATGACCTTACTCCGAAAAGAAAGTTCAATTGAATTTGAAAGATTTATATACGCGTACAAACTGATACCAAAAATTAGTTTGAAATATTTTGTGAATGTATATTACTAACTTAAAGCAATTTATTGTTACAACTGGAATATAATATGAAATTTTTTTTTGTTCACTAGCTACGGATTTTTCAAAAATTTTCAATTCAGAAATTTCAATTCAATATGTATGTTCTTCAGAATTATTTTAGTTATTTTAACGTACCTTTTAAAGCAAGGTGATATTGATCTTAAGTCAAACTTCCTCAATCTGTTCTGTGATTAGTTAAAGAGAATAGCATCCGAAAATCAATGCATTGCTCACCAATTTCCATGTAACAGGAAAGGGTGATATTTCACCATCAGAATCAGATTCAAAGTTCATCATAGTGTATGATAATGATAGAATTGATTCATCATAATGATTATGAGCAATTTGATTCAGAAACAAAACCAGAATAAATACTATTTAGATGCATATCTTCAAATTTTGAGTAGAGGGAAGACCATAGTAGATAGGTAGGTAAGAACATGTAATTTTTAGTTTGAAAAAAAATTATTCCTATCAGCAATATGATATTTAAGTCGTGGTAATTCGTTAAAAAAACATAAATATAAAAAAGATTGGTGAAATAAAATCTCAATCCCAGCATTCTTTGGTCATAAAGTTAAGGCTCATTTTCGGATCACTGTTGCCTTATTCTCTCAGAATAAAGATCAATAATTACATTTTTAAATGCCACGACATTATTGACAGTAATATCATGATCATAAAGAAAGGAATTGGTAAAAGTGAAGTTTAGTGTGCCCCTTTACTGCGCCAAGGATGTCAAGTCGCCAATCAAGATGGCAAAGTAAACAAACAATTCTGCGGAACAATTATTTTACCCTTACCACTTTTCGCAATATAATGAATTTTTATAACAATTGCATTTCACTTTTAAAGTAAGAATGCAGACGATTTCGTAAAGTAAGAATGCAGTCACTTTTTTAAAGCGCATATTGACAAAGACTAATTACAAAAGAGTAGATTTTCTGTTTGTATTCACATTAAAAATAAATTTGCAGGATCTTATTAGTAGTAAAAATTTTTTAATTATAATAAAGAACAAAATTAAAATCTTGAATCGATATTTTTTATTATTATTAATTTGAGATTTTTTCATAAAATAATCGTAGTTCAGGTTCAACTCAACCATTCCTAATAGTAGTAAACAAAACAGCATTAGGGCTGCTAGAAGAGCGTTCCATTGGGTTGCCATATTGGCGACAAATTCAAAAGGTACACTAATCTTCACTTTAAACAAGTAATTTTGTAATTTGAAGAACATTATAATTAAAAATTAAAATTTGACACAACGATCTATTTGAACACAGTTATTTAAAATTCGGAACAACAACTAGATTAGCAACAAATATAAATTATTTAAATAATACAGTTCATACTGCTAGTATCCAATATTAATCGAAAATTTCATCATAATATTTTAAATTCAATTTTTATAATATACCAAACTTTACCTTCCTATATAATTTTAAAAATATCAATGGTAAACATTAGTAAATTTTGTATTTCTTAGACGTGAAATAATGGTATATATATATGATACCAAATAAAACAGGTACCCTTTTTTATTTCTTTTCAAACATCAAACCCCATTTTACTTTTATTTCATCACGAATTAATACTAATATCAACTATTATTTAATAGTCCATTTACTCAACTTAGAATAATAAATCAAGTTTTTTAAATATCTCCTAGCATATTTTTTACTTTAAATTTCTAGTTTAAAATATATAAAAAATACAACTCGAAAATCAATTTTGAAAATCTAAAATTCCCATTTCATTATTAATTATTTTCTCCAGGTAAAAGAAAAACCTATTTTTTGCGGTTTCTTTCTTATAATGTAGATTGCAAGGAAAGAACAAAGTTAATATTATTGAGCAGATTTATTACATGACAATTATGTATATTACAGCAATAAATGAAGTGATGGTAAAAATTTTCATCAGTAGAACAAAGATTTTAAAAACAATAAATATATTTATAAATAATAATGAATTATACTATGAATAAATTAATAAAACCGATTTAACCCCAAAATGATAAAAGTACAGACCTTACTAGCACTAAAAATCCTAATTTTTTTTATCAAAATTTTCAAAACACTTAGCTCCGTAAAAATATTTCCATAAATAAATTAAAATATGATTCAGAATTGTATAGTTACAGAAAAAAAAGAATAAATAGATAAAATATCTCTACGATAAGTTAATTCCTCAGCTTTCATGGTTAAAAACAATTATTCTCATGTTAAAATACATTAAAAACATAATATAGAAGAAAAACTTAATGCATCCTAAAAGGTTGTAACAATTGTCAGGAAAATCTTTCAATTCATTTCGTTTGTTTGAAGCATGGAAACTGTTTAAGGTACTACGTTTTGATAAAATAAGAGTAGTAAGTTATCAGTAATTCATTGTGCGCTCACTTCTCTTTTGGTTGCAATTTTAAATCCTAGAGCTATTGAAGTTAAATATAAAGTTACTAATTAAGATGGTTCTAAACTTGAACTTTCTTAAAAGGATGGTCAGGAATTTAAAACTTCATGATATGCTTCTTGCTTGGATCAAGTTCCCTTGATGTCCTGGCCGTACGCTCGTCCCAGCTTCATGTGCAGGTTACAATCGCTTCCCAGCTTCATGCACAGGTTGAAATCCCGTCCCAGCTTCATGCACAGGTTGAAATCCCGTCCCAGCTTCATGTGCAGGTTGCAATCGCGTCCCAGCTTCATATGCAGGTTGCAATCGCTTCCCAGCTTCATGCACAAGTTGAAATCGCTTCCCAACTTCATATGCAGGTTGCAATCGTGTCCCAGCTTCATTTGCAGGTTCCAATAGCTTCCCAGCTTCATTTGCAGGTTTCAATAGCTTCCCAGCTTCATGCACAGGTTTCAATCCCGTCCCAGCTTCATGCACAGGTTTCAATCCCGTCCCAGCTTCATGCACAGGTTGAAATCCCGTCCCAGCTTCCTTAACAGGTTGCAATCGCGTCCCAGCTTCATATGCAGGTTGCAATCGCGTCCCAGCTTCATATGCAGGTTGCAATCGC
>JAOUZG010050066.1:395690-421835 GCA_026289955.1 Argiope argentata | reverse complement strand
ATATATAAACGTCGATGCACCATGGAGTTGTCCTATTGAGACGAAAATTGATGGATAGGATGACAATGTACATAATAGTAAATGATTAAAATCTCAAAGCAATTTATTTCAGAATTACAGTAACAAGTTCAATAAGGTGTTGAAGAAGCAACTAGAGGGGGGGGGTCATTCATCTTCATGTTAAGATGCGTTGATATCTTTGGAGTTTTTAAATCCGGCCTTCCTACAATGCTTTGGGTTTTCTTTCTTGATACATCAGGTTATTAATCCTTGTCATGCAAACAAGCATCACTTTTTTTTTTTGATAAATTCCGTTTTCAACGTGAGATTGTGGCATTAGGAAATGAGATATCAAAATAAAGACGGGCGTTCTGTTGTTAATAAATTGTGTTTTTATTTAAGTTGTAAGTAAATAACGAGAAGACTATTGTTAAGATTTTTGTGTAAATTAGATGTCAATATTGCAAATATTTATGATTTTTTTGTGTTAATATTTATAACGTTTCAATTGTATAAAACTAATTGTAATAAAATTGCGCAGCAGCGAGAAAAAAAAAATTCTAAGGAGATTTACAACAGAAGATCGCCATATTTGGCTAATTTGGTGGTAAAAGTAGATTTACAACAGAAGATCGCCATATTTGGCGGTAAAAGTATGTTCGCGACATAATGAGGTTACTAACTTTTTTAAAGTAGAAACTGAGAAATAGATTTGTTCCTAGAGAATGTTGGAGGAAGTTCCATACTTGTCGAGGACGGACACGTGGTTTCTGCGTTTACCCACCCACTTTAATGGGACACTATAAAAGAGAACCTATAAGTTCGGAGAATAAGTTGGCTTAGCTTGAGAGCAGTGCTTTTTCTTTTTGAAATGTGTTCTATAGATTTGCCGTTACCGAAATTAGATAATTAAACAGTAATTCACCGTGCAATTTAAGCTTGTGTTGCGTATATTTAGTACACGTTTTCCCCGACAATAGTCTTCATATTCGCACCGTTCTTGGGAGTATTTTCGTAACAGTATCAATAACTTTTTCGAAGCCTAATAATTTGGTAGAGTTATTAGAAACACGAAACCCTTATCATACTTATGATTTATCATATTCAATATCTGGGAAAGAACCTGTAGTGGAGTGCATTTAAAAAAAAATAAGAAACACTTTATAAGGACCTCTTTCTCTCTCTCTCAACACTGCAATTTTTCTGCTTGAAAATTTAAAAGCACATTTAACTCTTAGTAAAAATCATACGCGCAATATTTTTAATATTACACGTGTAATTTTCAGAAAAACTAACTAAATTTCCTATCCGATTTACAAACGTTTCCACTAAAATAAGCACTAATAATTCTATCAGTTTAAAGTGTTTTTAAAGACATTTGCATTTCACCATTCAACGATTCTTTTAGTTAAAAAAATGTATTTCATTTATCACAAAAAATATCTGTTTATTTCTTAGGATGAGATCAATTAAACAGCCTAAAGAATTGTTTCGGAATAAAATTGAAATTTTTAGATTTAAATGAAAAAAAAATTAGAATTTTAACATATCATGATAAGGATTAATGTCAATTTTTTTCTTCTTAACATTGCTAAAAATAAAAACGAGAGATAAAGAGGCTCCCTTTTTTAATATTAACTAGTTGAGATTTACTTATTACATGGCCCCCATTGGGTTGACTCTTATTTTTGGATGTTTTCTGCTAACAAAACTAAATATATTTCGAGTTTTTTCGAATTCAAATAGCTTTTCTAGATTTTCGAATGAAATTTGAAACACCTACACACACCGAAAAAAAAAACACCCAGCAGTACCAATTATCTATAATGAAAACAATTCAAGAATGCAGTTGTTGTTGTTCTCGTGTTCATGGATCTGCAGTGACATCAAATTATACCGAAAGTCCTGATCACAGCCGCGCAGCAGGACTGTACAGAATCTCCCTCAAGAATGCAGTTAATTATCTTAATGAAACCGGTTAATCAGTTCCTTAATTGGAATCAACCAGCTTCAAATCATTTTGTTCGACACCAATTTTGTGAGGCTGAGATAATAAATAAAGGAGTTATAGAGGTTTCCATCTCATTTATTTGGCAACAACTGGACAATTAAAAGAATACAAATATTATTCTGAATCTATAAAATTGCTTCACAGCACGGTTAATTCCATCATATTAAAGATAATATTATGGCCCACTCTGTTGGCTGCTTAATGGATGTCGAACCTATGAGCTCCGCTCCCCCACGAGCGGCGACAAAATAGATCCTAAAATCTTAAAAATCATGGTAATTCATTTAGATGTTTCTGCACTCTACTGCTGATAAGCAATGAGCGAATCACGAGTGTGAGCAGAATCTTGCATTCAATATCGAATATAGTAGTGAGTAAACAGTTGTGTACAGCTTAAGTGAGAGTGCAGAATAGCAGACGTTTGAGGTACGTGAATAGTTGTGTGAAGTCGTTCAGCATGCTGAGTTAACTCCGACATTTTTTGTAGTGTTGCGATTGTTTACAACCAATTCCGTTCTTTTCTTTTCGTGTTAATTCTGTTGTGTACGTTCAGAGCCCCCTTCTGTTTGTCTCTATATTTATGTTAAATAAGCATCATTCTTTTTAATTCAGGTTTCTGTATGAATGTTCCTCGGCTGTATAGTGTAATGATTGACTATTACCAGAGCCTGTTGACTTAGCGAAATTTCTTAAAGAATTATCAGCAGCAATATAATATATACAAAAGCTTTAAATATAATAGTAAGAGCTTCAATTGACTTTCCACATTCCATCTCTTTTCATATGCTCCTCTGATCTAGATCCTTTATTATAACGCTAATCAACCCACAAATACATTAATATTACAATGGTTTCAGAAGATATCCTTTAGATTATCAATTTCTTGAAGACAATCGATACAAAGATGCGACTTCAAAATTCTCCCTGAGAAACTTATTTTTAATGCTAGATATTCATTTCAATCAAAGCAATCTTCCCAAATCAAAACGAAATATTAAAATTATTTACGAAATTAGATAGAAAACACATTAATTTCTTCATTATGCATAGGAATAAATTTAATATTTTTTTTCAAACAATGAATCTAATGATCGAGTATGAAACTGCCGAAATCTCTCACAAGAATTTGAGATTTAAAAAATTAACTTTAACAGACGGCAACCACACAATAGAATTAGGTGAAAATAGTTTTTAAGACAGGTGCAATTATTTAAATAAATTCTATCATTCAAAAATTATGAAATAGAATTTCTATTGTTTATTTAAAATTATATAGGATGTATTTATTTTTCCGTGACTGATTTATCAATTTTTTGAAAAAAAATTAATGGGAAAGAATATAAGATATACACACAAGTTTTGTAAAATAAATATAGATTGAAATCAACATCAATATGGTGATTTCAATGAATTATAACATGTTGAAATTCTAGGGAAGCAGATTTTTATATAGAAAATAACATATTAACTTTTATACTAAAGAATATCCATAAGTTTTTACTTTAATAATAGGTCTTTATATAACAGCATAAAATGCTTTTTAATTTAACTTATAAACATATATCTAAACAAGAAATATTTATATAGAATTTGTTTGAATATTGACTTTCTATCAAAGGAAGTCAGAATATGTTTTCTTTCTTTATATTCGACCCTGTACTGTTTTATTAAATCCATTGAAAAATTTCTTTCAGCTTTTTAGATAAATTAATGTATGTTTTTTTTTAAAAAAATTATTAATAAAGCATACTTTACAATCTATTTTAACATTAATTTCAAATAAATATGCTCCTTACACAACACAGGAAAATTTTCCAAGCTTCATTTTGATTATCAAAATTTATAAAAGGTGTTTCAAATTAATCTTACACTGATTTTTTTGAAATCCTAAATAAATCATTTTATACTAAGATAAAAAATTCAATTATAGAAATTCTTATACAATACCCTCATGTACCCTGAAAGAGTAATATGAATTAATAATGTCTTAATAATTAAATTCAATCTAAAGTGGAAAAAAATCTTTAATACTGGGTCCCCAATTTTCTAGTATAAAAAATTAAGGCCTTTTTTGAGTTTTTTTAAAGATTACTTCCACTATTTTTAAGAAATTTTGATAGATTATTAACTTATTTAACTAACTTGTTACAAGAATAGCAAGACAGGAAATTTCCAATCAGATAACAAAATTTCATGTTGCTTTTATAAATAACATAAAACTAAAAGATCATATTATAAAGAAAAATATATAAACAGACATTTCAAATTTTATTGATATTGAAATATGTTTTTAAAAGAATTAATATTAATCACATTTTTATCATGATCATTCAGAACATAAACAGTGCAAAAAGTAAACCTTTTAGGGTAATCAGTAAACTTGTATTGCTGTTTCAGGTTTTCGATTCTTTTATTATAAGGGGAAGAAAGAAAGAAAAAAAAAATCTAGCATTCTGTTTATGAAAAAGTATCAAATTATTTTGCAATTTGATAAAGATTTTTATCTTTTCCTAAGTGCCATAAAAAATTGTCAATACTATTTTTGATAGAATGTATCAAATTTTGAAACATTTGGTCTTACTATTTCACTCAAAAAAGAATTGAACTTAATATATATATATTCATTTTCTTTTATATGCTACTGAATTCTTTTACATTCACTGAATAAAACACTGTTTTTTTTTCAATTTTTTTAACACCACTCTGATCACAACTAGATGTTTGTTTTTCAGATCAATACAATATAAACAATTAACTGTTTTAAAATAGTTTTCAGCAACTAAAACAAATGTTGAGCATTGTAATCTGAAATTAATATATATATATTGTCATAGTGAACTCCCACCACATGTAACTTCACAACTAGACTGCTTTATTATTTTTCATGTATTTAGCAATGGTACATTTGAAAACCATAATTTGCTTCAGACTTTTTCAATTTTGAACCTTAGATAAATCAGTTTTCATGGTGGGAGCTCAACTGATGAAAAAATGATAGTTCAGAATAGAAAGAGGGCTTGTCCTAAGGTTTTGAAACTAAAATTACGCTCTTTTGAAGATTTATGAAAATTCTGTTATATATATAAAAAAGTAAAATGAACAAATACAACTAAAACTACAAACTTAATTATAAAACATAAGATCTGAGACAACACATTTCTCAACCTTTAACAACAAAATTCATATTATAAATTAAAATTGATTTATTTATATAATTTAACATAAGATTTTATAAAATCACTGAAAATTCAGAGGCGACATACAAAAGGGCAAAGCTTCAATAACACCATTCATAATCACAAACTCATGATTTGTAGAGCAATCTTAGCAACCAAGAACATTAATACATTTGGAACTCAACATGAAATTCGGAAGCTAAATTATAATGATAGGAATCATCACACTGTTGTTCATGACTTAAAAGAAATTCTTTCAATTCTAAGTCATCTTTAAAGGCACATTTCAGTTTATTTATTTATATAATCTTTGATATATAAAAAAGATAGTACATTTGCAAAGTTTCAATCACATCATTAATAATCACAAGACTGATGGTTTGCAGAGTATTCTTAGCAACCAAAAACATTTCATTCGGAATTCAACATGAAATTCATAACCTAAATTAAGATTATGAGTTTGCCTCAACAAATAACTCTATTTCTTCAGAAAATCATAACTTTTATGCAGCACTTTTAATTTGGCCGAGCTAGTGCCATTCAAGCTTTCATAGAACTACTTTAAAGTATATATTAGTCTTTTATGAAATCTTTTTGCAATCATCATACTGTGGTTCATGACTTAAAAGAAATTCTTTCAATTCTAAATCATCTTTACAAGACATATTTCTCTTCAGTTTTAAAGTATTTGTCAGTCTTCCCATGAGATACCTTTTGGGTATCTCATGGTTTTTTTTTTCATGACTTAAAAGAAATTCTTTCAATTCTAAATCATCTTTACATATTGTAAAGGCATAGTTTAGTTTGTCTGCCTCTATAATTCTTAATAGCAAGACAACACATTCTTAACACACACCGGCTCATAACACAATTAGTTCCATGAATTTTCCAGCTTTTGCACTAAATTAAAGTGAAAAATGTCTCAAAAGGATCAATAGACACAAGAAATATTCCCTCACTTCTAAGCAACTAGCTATTCTATTTTTATCAACAGCGAACTAAATGAATATTTTCAACTTCAGGCTGTTGATTCACTTGAAACAATCCCATCAGCCATGACAATGATATCCCTAGAATAAGAATATGCATAATTAAATAAGACATTAAAAATGAATTTGTGCATGTTAAAAACAAGTCATTTTTTGAAATCAGTTAAAAAAAATCATAGCATGATTAAGAAATAATTCATATTTTATCAAATTAATAAATTAAAACAATATGACAATATTTACTGAGAATCCTTTTTTTCACTCACATTAAGGATTTAAATAAAAAAATTATATTTTAATAGAACATGAAAACAAGTATAAAATTATATAATGCCAACTAAAGATGGGAAAGGCTGAAAGAAATCTGACAGAAAAGTCTGCAGATTTAATCATAAATTTCAGGTTTTCCATTATTCTATTTCCAAAAGGACCAAGAAATAGGTGAAAACAACTCACCATATAATTTGGGTTGAAAAATGGGGAAACTCATTTCAACTCTTTCTTGTATAAGAACAATTTTAACACAGTAAAACAGATTACATAAATTTTGTCGAAAAAAAGAGAGAGAGATTACAGGAATTAAATATATATATTTATGGATTTAAAATAGTTGATGAATTAAATTCAGAAAGAAAAAGCATGGGGGGATATTTCAATCCGGAATATTCCTTTCACAATTCCTAACCAAAAAATTGTCCATTCGAGCATGCAAATAACATGATTATTCTTCGAGTTTTTGTTGCATTCAAGATTAATATCAAGATAAAATATATCAAGATTTTTAAGTTGAAGTAGCTTATTTTAGACTCAAACCTGGACTATTTGTAATTTGACCACTGGCTACTGAACATTTAGGGACAGCTAATGAGGAATAAGCTGAAAGATCTCACCTTGATATAAGGTGAAATAATTACTATAAGGAACTATAACTTTCTACATATCTTTAACAATCACTTGAATAGGGATATATATATATTTACTATGAATTTAAAATGAAACATCAGTTTAAATGAAAACCTGCCGCAAAATAAGTACACTTTGTAAAAACTTCTCATGTAATAGAAAGAATAGATATCCTTTTTTGAAAACAGAATAAATATAAATAACAAATCAATACAAAAAATAACCCCCCCTTTTTTGCAAACCTTTGTTATATATAAAATAGAAAGCAGTTTAAAATTTCATCTTAATGGAAATAAATTATAGATAAATTGTGAATGCTATATTCAGAATAAATTTAAAAAATCATTAATTTCAAAAACTGAGAAGTTTTTGGTTATAAAAGAAATCCAAAAAAATCAAAATTACATTTTATTTCAAAGGAAATGGGTATTAGTTGAAATGACAAAATTTTGAAGAGATAAAAACAGGGAACAATAAATTCAGCAAGAATTATAATCCACAGAAAAATACTTGACATTTTAAAAAGAAAAATATTGGGTAGAACTTTACTGTACGGTCACCCTTGGCGACTTTTTCAAAATCCCGCCAAAAGTCGCCATTCTGGCGACTTCGAAGCGAGAACCAATGAAAACAGAGCATAGAAAATGGCTGAAAAGTTTCGGAGAGGAATAACGAACTTCTGGATTGTAACAAAATAAAAGTGCAAAGCTTTTATGGGTTATGTTAGGAAATAAGAAATGTAAGGCATATTAGCATCAAAAAATTAGAACACTCCTTTTAACATCATGTTCCTCTCCTTTCACCTTAGATTTACACCTCCATTCACAACCATCACTAACATCTTTCCTTGCAACCAATTTCATATCTTTATTACATTTCGGACATTCATACCTATTCGCAATCAACCCCGCTTTCATACAAAAATCAAACGTCTCTTTCCTTTCATCCAATCCATACAAATACCTTAAATTCACATGCTCATCATACCACATAACATCATTCTCCCCATGCAGCCATCACAATAAAATTCAAAGAACGTGGTAGCTAAGACAAAATCAACTTCACCATATATCACCGAAGTTCGAAATGGGGAAACTCAATTTCTGGGGAAATTCCAGTTTTCGGCAGGTTGCCAAAAAAAAAAAAATTATTTATCGCCAAGGTTGCCAAAAAAAATTATTTATCGCCAACTTTTGAAAAAGTCGCCAAGGGTGACAGTACAGTAAAGCTGGGCCGATAATAGACAAAGAAATATTTTGTTTGATAAAATTTTTTTTAAATTACTCTTAGCTTTGATTTTTTTTGGTTTTTGCAAGTTGACGTAATTGCAAAAATAAGCTACATATTGTATTTAGACTTCAAAAAATTTAAAAATTGACAGTACAGTGTTGTTAATTTTTGTTTCAGAAAACAGTATACACTTCAGAGAAAATAAATAAATTTAAATTTCAGAAAGGTTTCAAATATATTTAATAATAAACATTTTACTTTATATTGGAACATAAACAGCTCAAATTTATAAAAATAATTTTAATTGTACTATCGTTTTATGTTAAATTAGACAGATTACACTGAGTTTTTTTCAGGAGAATTTTATATTATTTACTTGAATAAATGTAACAGAAATTTAATTTTTTGTCATATATGATTCTGCTATAGATTTCTTAATTGATCTTTTTCTTCTAATTAAATCACTAATCATAAAAATTATTAAATTTCTCTATTGCATTATATTTTCTCCTTGTACACATATGACAAAGAGTATAAGATATTTCACAGATTTGGACTATTTGAATAATTTTGAGCTTAGTGAATTTTTTTTTTTTTTGATTTTTCAAACATTAAATAAACACTGAATATTAGCAAGTTGGCATTAAACATGCCGATGTAAGATACTTCAATAAACTTCTACCCACAAGAAATAAATTCTTCTTGCAGTAACCTGTTGCTTTAGCATCCATCATAAACACAGGCATTTGGCAGCTCTTAGTAGATGCACAGTAAACGTTAAAGAGTTTTAAAAATAGGCATTATTGCAAAATGATTTTTTATTTTTAAAAATTACAGTTGCAAGTCAAAACTAGAAAACTGTTAAATAAACAATATGACTTGCATTTAATTAAAAGAAAATAATTTACCCTCTTTTGATAACAAGAAGAAACTCTAAAGGCATAAATTTAAAATTTACGCATACATAAATTAAGTTACACATTTACAAAAGAATTTTTCATCTTTCTTGCTAAAAATAAAATATTTAAAAAAGTTAAAGTAATACAACAAAGTATGATATTTCCTGTCCTATATTCTAAGAATTATAAAGCACATTATTCAATGAAATAAGAATTCTCTAAATGGAGAAGTTAACATTGGAAGTAAAAGTTCAACTGTTGTTAATTTCTAAAAGCTTGAGCAGAAGAGCACAGCGATTCAATTTAAATAAGTAATCACAGGAAGGGAAAAAAACCTTGTCAGAATTTACTTATTTAGTGTATAGTTTTAAAACAGCTCTAGATATTATGACTGTAGAGTTTGAAAACTCAACAAAGGATAATAGAAGTTTAGGAAAACAAAAAGAAACAATTCTTTTAAATATAAGATTAGACCCAAAGTATTTAGCATTCCTCAAAATTTTTTTGGCAATTTTTTGAGTGCACCCAGCTAATGGAAAAGTACTATAATTTTAATGCAATTTTTAATACTCCTAGTAAAGTTTAATAAAGATGATTTTAAAGTACTGAAAAATTGATATAGTAATCAGCATTTTTTGAAGTTTGCGTTTCATTTTCCATAGAATTTTTTTAATGGTACAAATTTGTTATAGAATTCAAAGTAATTATTTAATGGACCTTAGAATATAATTTTCATTTTCAAAAAATTAACAGGTCACAAGACCAAAAGGATAGCAATCAAATTGTTGGTTTAATAAAAAAGATTGCACATATATTAAATTTATACAAACTCATTTTTAACATATTATACTTAAAATATTAAACTATGATATATATTAGATACAAAAATCATAATCCTAGTCATATATCAGTTTTTATCTTACTACTAGTGAAGTGTTTACACCTAACAGTGAATATTTACAAACATAATGAAACTTTAACCAACTAGCACAATATTTTAGCAATTAGTCACTGGCATGCAATTAATAAAGGAGAGTCAAGAATAATATAGTATTATTTAAACAACAAATAAAGCTTTCATTTACTATTAAAATAGTGAAAATATAAATCATATTGCTCATACTTTCTTTCACTATTAAATAATGCAAACACTAAAAAAAAAAAAAAGACACTGTATCTTTTTAAAAATCATTACTCTTACCACAACCAAACAATTGTTTTGATAACTGCAAAATTAACAAAATTATTATATTAAAATGATTAAAAGGAATGAATTTAATTTATCTGCCACTTCTGCTCTTTATATATAAATAGCACAAAATATAATAAAAAAAAATCAATTACATATTGATTTTTTAAAAAATGGTTGCCTTGCAGTTTTCAGTATTGGAATTGAAATAAATTTTCATTCAACATCATTAATTAACAATTATTAAAATAAAATTTTCATTTGAAATAAAACTCGTATAACAGGAGACAGTAAGTATACTATGATAAATGAAACTCATCTTGTTCTTTATAAGCTGTTTTACTCTTTTGTATTTGCCGAGTTTCCCACTGAAATCTTTTTTTTTTAACTTAAGTTATTTTATAGATTTTTATACAATATTTTCTTTAAAACTCTGTAACTTATTCTGGTACTTGGAAAAAATTGTTTAGTTTTTCATTTCCTCCTTCCGTTTTGGTTTTTCTGAATTTAGTAAGAAATAAATAATCAAGCAACTTTATCATAATTTTTTTCTTCAGCAATATTAAGATTGGGACTGACTGACTCATAGCAAAAAAACTAAATCTATAATTAGTTGAAAATCTAAATACCAGGCATAGGAAGAGAACAGAAGTTCATTATTTTAGAATGTAATGAGTACTTACACTTAAAATTAATTTAATACAAAATTTAAGTCACAAAATAGTTTTAAAAAATTAACACATTTTTAAGCAGCAAAGAATGCAATAGAATAATCAAACTATAATTTTTTATGTGACAAATTGCCAAATATGGCAATCTATATGTATTTTTTTACTTGCTAATTGATGAGCTTTCCATTGCTTGACAGATTAGATGACAACTTTGAACCATGTTTTATTGAATTTCCTTTCTGAATACTAACAATAACATTAAATAGAAGTGTGCAAGAATATAGTTAACATTTTCCATGAGGCTAGATTAATGTTCCAATTTTCAAATGCAATTCTAGAATTTAACTAGTAAGATAAAGACTAATAAAATGCATCTGTTATTTTATAGTTTGTATGTGTTATATCTATCATTTTAAAAGAGTTATAATATTTTATCTCAAAATGGGTATTTAATTTTTTAAAGGAAAAATATTTTCCCTTCAAAACTTTAACACTATCATACATTTTATACAATATTGATTTGAAGAAAATTACCTACTTAACAAAATTAAACAATAAAACTATTCTTAAGTTTAAAAAATTCTATTCAGAATCAAAAACAGAATACACATTTCTCACAAATTTGTTAAAATACAAGAAATGCAACGAAATTAATATTAAAATAATGATTAGAAAATTTTCAGAAATATAACACTATAAAATTAAGGAGTTAATAATATTAAACAATAATTAGGTTAAATATTTTTTAGTTACATCAGGTCTTTAATACCATATTTTTCTAAAGTTAGGATTTTTTATTCAAAATAAATCTCAATGAATGCAATAAAGGTTTAATTTTAAATGGAATGAATCAATTTATATTCAGCTTAATATTTTTGATTAAAAAGAAATACAGGCTGTTGCCGTGTTAAGATAATACATTTTGAAATGCGAAATAATTATCATAGAATAAAAAATATATAAAAATACAAAATAGAAAGAATATAAACATACAAAAACTAAACATTGAAAAAATAAGCATGCACTTAAGTTAAAAAAAATAACCAAAACATCATTCTCTTACATTTAAATTTCGGATTCCAGTTTCCTACACGAAAACGAAATGGCACCCAGTCATCAGCAGAGGAAAGACGCTTCTCTCTCGATGTGAAGAAAACTGATGATATATTATAGCAATGAATTAACTGAATTGGAAAAGTGTTTTCATTAAATGCAAGCAGATCGCATATATTTTGTTCTCAAGATTATCTTTGACAAAATACTGTAGCTTAAGGAAGACCGGCGAACGGGTTCTATAGCATATACAACGGTAAATTGACGCATAGCGTCTGCGGCAAATAGATTTAATGTTGCCAGATTACAAGAAAAACTTTTCCATTGCAAACCTTATCTTATACAAGACCAAAAAGAAGTAGAAGAAAAAATAAAATAAAAAAGTTATATAAATAACATTATTTTAAAATCAATTTCCACTTTGGATATTAGGAAATTTTTTATTTTAATCCCTTTTTATTAAATAGCGGCAACTTTTGTTCTTGTCTTCCGCTTTACAAAAGAAAGAGGAGAGGAGTAGTTTCTGAGAGTATGGACCCCTGAGCAACCGAATAACGATCAACTTTGACTCAGTAACCCCAGTTGTATATGGAGAACTTTGCGACCAGGTTCGAATTCGCAGTACAAGGGATGCGAATGACACGCCCTACCAACCAGGCAATCTCGACCTAGCAATTACAGCTACTATCAAGAATTACTGTAAAGAACTGCTATAAAGGTGAGAAAATTCTTTTTTAAAATTAATTATTAAAAAATTAATAGATTAATATTTTTAAAAAACTGTCTTAACATCAAGAGTCATCCACTATAAGTTTAAAAAAATTTATTTGAACTTGATTGGATAATTACAAAGCATTTTATTAATGATTTAAAATTTGAACTATATATATATATATATATATGTAGACTGCTGGATTGTGTTTATCTGAAGTTTTACTTTATCAAGTCATCCTGTAAATATCTGTAAATAGCTGAAAATAAATCTCTTTGTACTGTCCTCAAGTAAAGTCCATTAGTCCGAACCCGCTACGCTAAAAATGTAACAATATTTTTGAAATAAACTTTCTGAAATTTATTGTATTTGCAGGTGTGGTTTAAGCTTATAAAAAGGTGAAGATTACAAATTTTAATGCATTCAATTGTTTGTGCGAAGTAAGTTTTTAATAAAAGCTAGGCTTTTGTGTAATATGATTTGAAGAATAAAAGCACGTTATCTCTCCTATCGCTTGAAAATGGTTTTCTAATTTCTTGTACCGAATTTTTGAATCAAAAATTTTAATACACACGTTATTAAAATTATGAAATACATTTTGCAGTACAAATAAAACTTGAAAGCTGAATAATTCCATTATTTTTCATAGATTTTATTTGCAGGTGTGGTTTAAGTTTTTCAAAAGACAAAGATGAAAATTTTTAATGCAATCAATTGTTTGTGGGAAGTAAGTATGTTTTTAATGAAAGCTAGGCTTTTATGTAACATGATTGGAAGAATAAAAGTAAATTATCTCTCTCATCGCTTGAAAATTGTTTTTTTATTTCTTGCACTGATTTTTTGAATTATAATTTTTATTACACAAATTATCAAAACTATGAAATGCATTTTGCAGTGCAAATAAAACTTGATTGAATTATTTTCCATTGATTTTGAGTAAAAATGATTAAATACTGAATTATTCATTATTTTTCCCTTGTTATTAATTTTTTTATTTAATCAAGAACGTTTTGTTTTTTATTGAAGTTTAAATATTTCTATTTTTTAAATTAAAGTTTACATTTTTGCCGAGAAGGTAGAAAATTAGGCGCATTTCAATACAAACAAAACGCGTAAGGATTTTATAACAGTTTCTGCCACAAATCTATCAGATTTAAATTAAAAAAATATTTTCCTGAGATAGTCATCAAAACTAAGCTGTATTAAATATATAATTGAAAATTTTAGCAACTATTAATATTAGCAAACCAGGTCGCTAAAGGCGCTTAGCTGTTACTAAGCTCTTTACAAAAACCTGTTAAAAATATATTTATTTTTGAAATTTATAATTGCTTCCGAAAAATGGTCTGAAGGGATCACTTCCACAAAAAATAGGTTTTTTTTTCTGGAAGTGATCCCTTCAGAAGGGCACCTCGAAATGAGGACGAGATACTCCGGCATGGTGGTTGGATCTCGTCACCCGGCAAGTTATATTAATATGTGAGGGTTAGACTCCTCTCATCGATGACGGGACGTAATCCTGCGGGGATGGTTGTACCGTAGCCGGTGATGGCCATTAGGACTGAACCACAGATTCAGCCAGTGTGGTCTGGTCATTCAGCCCACATGTTTTACATCTGTGTGCCTTCGTGGTGGATCAGAGAGTCAAGATATGACTTTTGATATAAATGATAAAATATGCCCCAGTCTACATCACGACACAAACCCCCCAAAAAATCAAAATTTTCTCGTCCGTGGTTTTACTATGAAAGTTTGATAGGGATATTGTTGGGACGTGTAAGTTAGATAGGGATTTCTTTGATATATGTAATTTTAGGAAAGGCAAATAAATCTATGCATCCTTAGAGGAATATTGTAAATATTAGAAACTTTTATCCTTTCACTTGGAGTGTGAATAAATCCTGAAATAAATAGTTTTACAAAGCTCATGTAGAATTAAACAATAAAGTAGGAACTGGATCAGGAAATAAGATAATATTTTAAAATGAAGTTCGTATGGACAAATAAGGTAAAATTAGGAAATAAGATTTAAATTAGATTAAAGACTACCATAACATCTATATGCTGTTTATGTTTATTTGTTGACAAATAGTATAGTATCTTGAAAAGATTACTCTTTTGGGACACCATAATACAGGCTTCCCAAATGGAAAAATAAATTACTTCACTTCTTTTTTAATTTCATTTAAAGTATTATTCTGACGATAACAAAACCTTATGTATTATAAATGGAAATGCATATTAAAATTAAAAATCCATTTCTAAATAAAGGGAGAAAGGAAAAACACAGAAACTGCTACTCGACTACTCTTCTTCTACGAAAACGGCAAAATATAAAACAATATTTTCATTCTAAAAAAAACAACACCACCTGTTTTTGAGTGAATAGTTTTTGATTATTCTACTGTGTTTTAAAGAGATGTATTTCAGTCTGTGAGACTTCCTTAATCAGTGATTAAGATGTAATAAAATATAATTGAATTTCAAAGAAATTCTGTAGAATTAATTAATTGAATTTAGTTGAATATCATCCTTAGTACATAGTATGATTGAATCCCCATAAAGTTTCCAGTTCGGCTTTTGATGTAATGTCATTAAGTCATTCAGTTCGTCAGTTATTCAGACACCAATTAGTTGCTCCTATTAATATCGTCTTTAATACAGTATTTCAGTAGTGGACTATCATAAGCTCTATTTAAATGATATTGTTACAAACCTGCAATTTTGCTTACCTGCACGAATAGTGTCCACGTAAGAAAGGTCGTTTTACAATCAGCCCTGTTGAGTGCTGAGAGGGTGTCACGCCAGTTATCTGAGAACTTGGCGACGAATTTGGTGACTTTGGTGGCAAAAGGGACATTGCTGGAAGTTCGAGAATTTTAACGATTCACCCAATTCAAAACTGAAATGCGCCCTGATTGGCCTAAAAGGTTCTTGGCCCGTCTCCCAGGAGCTATAAAAGCCTGGCAGACTGAAATTGCAGTATGTGTGAATTGAATTGAAACGGAAGTGGAGTTGGAGAAGAAGACAAGTATCAAGCTTCCAAGAAGATAACGAAGCAATGGCAGAGTGCCAGTGTTGTATACATTTCAAGCGAGTGTTGAATTGCTGTGTGCCAAATTTCGTTGTATACTGTGGAAGCAGTGACTTATAGTGTGTGGAGTAGTAGTCATTTGGTAGTGAGTCGGTAGTTAAAGCGAGGTGACAGTGATAACTACAGCCGTTTGGAAGGACCATAGAATGAAGATCTGAGGATCCCCTCTCCTGCTGAATTCTATCTGGCCACTTTGAGTGATGTGATCGATTACTACTTGGGGGCTACTGTCTACTGCAGTGTGGCTGCTGTGTTCTACCCTGTGTTTTTCTCCTATGTATATATTTGTCATCTGTTTATTCTTCATCTTTGTGTTGGTATCTCCGTATAAATAAGCGTCGTTTGTAGCTTTTCTACTGAAGTCTGCTGATTGTGTCTTCATACCCTACACCCACTATAAATGAAACCGGTGATACATAGCAATATTGTATCCGAATAATCTAACTTTCTATAAGTTTGGAAAGCAGTGATTCTTAGTCCATATTACCCACTGCCAAGGGGTAAAGGGGCTAATGCACTTGTAGTAGGAACAATTATCAGTATTGGATAGTCAAACATTGAATTGAATTGGGGCGGAAGTGGAGTTGGAGTAGAAGACAAGTAACAAGTTTCCAAGAAGATAGCGAAGCAACGGCGGAGTGCCAGCTTTGTGTACGTTTCAAGCGACTATTGAATTGCTGTGTGCCTAATCCCGTTGTCTACAAAGGAAGCAGTGACTTATAGTGTGTGGAGTAGTCGTCGCTTAATAGTGAGTTGATAGTTAAAGTGTGGTGACAGTGATAACTTAAGCCGTTTGGAGATACCGTAGAACGAAGCTCTTAGGATCCCCTCTCCTGCCCCCTTTCTGTTTCTAACTACTATCAAAGTTCAATTCTAATCTAATAAATTTATTTGGCACAATTGTATTTATTTAACATTAATGAAACTTTATTTCGGAATTAATATTTTAATGTGATTTATTAAAATATTTTCACTAACTACTCACTTTCAAAAGTCATTATTATCCTTTTTCATTTCTTTACTTAGTTAATTAATGATATTTCTAATAGTTTGTTGGTTTATTAAATGAATTTTCTCTCCACAACAAAAGCAATCATGTTAATTAAACAATACCTATTTCAAAAATATTTATACAAGTAATTAATCACTTAACTGCATTGTCTTCTCTACTATCTAATTAACTGATATTTGTTTGGAAGATGGGTAGTGTTATTTTAACCAAGGAACAATAGAAGAGGAGGATTTAAATATTCCACATAATTCCAATATTGAATCATAATGTTTAAGAACAACTTCATTCAATTGTAATCTAAACATTGAAAAATATAATATGTTGTTACAGTAATGAAGAGCAGTTTCAGCATTTGAAGAGTTAAATATGAATTTTCAATCTCCAAAATACAGGGTGTATTATAATTAAAGTTCCACTTTGAAGCGATCACAAAAGGAAAACTACTGGGTCAAATGTTATCAAACTTGGAAAGGGTGTAAAAAATGTCATGAACATTTCTATTTCGCCTCCCCTCCCTTCCAAAAATAGTTAAAACTAACCAATAGGGGTAAAATAGCTCTGTATTGTAAGGAAGTCACCACTTTCTCTCCTGCTGGAAGAGACACATGATCGAACAATGATACTCCTAGCCAGCGGTGAGGCTATTCGTCCTTTGTTGTCCATTGTGTTCACCCTTTTAGTGGCGTCCTTCAGGCTTGAGAAAGACAAATAATGGAACACACATTTTTTCGGCCCATGAAATCAACAAACCGTGTCGAAATACCAGATGAGAATATTTCTTCTATGGACCACCCCAGCTAGGATAATGTTCCAATAATGAGCAGCATATGTTCTTTACGACCCGTTGAAGAAATTAGTGTTTCCTTGAACCCATTGAAGAAAGAATGCAGATGCGAACAGTGGGTAATGTGGAGGTTCTGATAAGGGGTGGATGTTTCAGAAATCTTCCCAAGACATGATGGTGCACCAGTGGAAGTATTTCTGAAGAATGATTGGACAATCGGCATCTCCAGGGCGCCAATATCAGCCTGAGAGGTGGAACTTCGCTACTGTTAAAAGGGACGATCGAGAAGCTGATCCAGAGAGGAGACAAGCTGATCCGGAGGACGAGGCGAGCTGTGAGGAGCGCTGAAGTTGAAGAGATACCACGTGATCTCGAGTTTGTTGGAAAGATCTACAGGAAGTAATCCGTAAATCTCTGGAGCTACAGGCAGTAGCCTAATACTAGGACAGCTTGTGAATCCCCGGCATAGTTGTCGAACGGACAATCCAGTTGTAAATATTTTCCAGTATCTAACCTAGAGGACGTGGTTTTGCTTTTATTTATTGTATTATTATATAAAGCTGTAAATAAACCCTTTGTGTATAACACGCTACCATTTATTTGATCGACCAGGATTAAGTCATTACAGTATGCAATATTGTTAAGAAAATTAGGTCAAAATAAGTTTAATTCTTTTTAAAACGCGTTAAGGCTTTATCATAAGGCAAAATACTATCTGCACTTCGTGGACAAACCAGAAACCAAAAGCTCGATGTCACTTGAGCTTTTGGTGTGTGGTAAACCTAAAAATGTAGGTGTGCGTTAAAGTGTATTTATCGCCCAGAAGAAATGGCGGAAATAATCCAACTACTTTTTTTACAAACTATAATTGTATTAGTTGGACTATAGTTGGCGTCAATCGCGCTGTTTTTGGCCCACTACGTCACTGTCAAAGTATCACATGATTGGTTGAATTTTGTTTGCAAATCATCACTATCGTCTACATTTACAAGTTGGTTTAAAAAAGCTCCTGAAAAAATTCCTGCTTGACCGAAGGGCCCGAATTAGCCTAGCTGGGGCCCCAGGATAAAAACTTCTTTAAAACCGTCTGCTACACAGCGGAGTGGTATTTGACTCCAATGGATTTAGCGCATACCACACCTGTTTATACGGTGGTTTATCGTAGAATCGGGTTTCGAACTTGAAGCCCTGCTGTTTTGAAACCAAGACTTTACCACTATGCCACCGCTGCTTCCAGCAAGATGCAGTGGTTCACGTATAGTTTACGAAAACATATTACCGATAATGACAATTTATCCTTATATATTTGTCAACGATATATTGCTGCAAATATACATTAGAAATATTTAGGAATAATATCATCAACCCTGAGCTTATCTCCTCTAACTATCAATGTGCTTCAAATTTTCCGTATTAAAAGCAGCAATAATTTATGAACTCAACTCGTTTTACTATGAAAGACGTATTCGACTATATTATAATAAAATTTACAAATTTTTTATACGGAAACAAATTTATTCTGAAAAAAAGAGTAATTCTCTTACCTGAATTTAATAAGTGAAAATCACTATCGCCAGAAAAAGAATTATAAAAATAATCTTCATTTTTGTTGTTTAGAGGGCATATTCATCTGAAATAAAAGTATTATTCAATATATAAATTAACAAATGTCCTTTACTAATTATAAATTAATTCAAAGCTTCTGAAATAGCTATAACCTAATTTATACTGATAGATGTATTAATACAAAATGATTATTAGATCCAAATATACAAATACTAAAATTTTTTCTAGAAATTTTTCTAAAAGTAACTGAAATTAATACTATTTTTGACGCATTTTGCTGTCATATAATACGCATTACATACCCTTCTTTGAATCAATCAATCAATTCTATTTTGCATTTCAAAACATTTTAAATGAATAAACATATTGTTACAAGTTGGCGAGCGCCACGAAAAGCACCAAAGATGGCGGCGTTTGGCGATGAGCTTCACGCCAGCTAGGTTGGTTTGGCGAAAGGAATAGTCTAGTAGCCTCTGGATCGCGCGCGGTGTTTTAAGAAGTTTCGGGGCACGCGCTTCCTCGGCTATTTAAGGGACGAGTAAACGGAGTCAGTGAGTTAGTTTTCCAGCTAGTCGTTCTATGAATTTTTGAGTGAATTGTGTGTTTATTTGTATTTCATTTAGCATCACATTTAGAATTCTCAAATTTTTCGCTGGTTCAATTATTTTCGGTGATTGGGCTTTGAACTGGAAGGTCGTGTGCGTTCCAGCTCTGTTTCTTCAATCACTACCCTGTCGCAATTAGCAGTAGATGAACCTCCTAGATCCGACTCGTCCTTATTAGGATTAGTTCCGGAAGGGTCAATGATGGAGTCGAATAAGAAATTATGTGCTGGGCACAATAATGAAAACATGATGATGGAGGAATCTAACGTCCCCATGAGCCAAGATGTCAACCAATCCTGCCAGCACTGCGCCAGAGTCATTCATCTTCAAGAATGCATCAAGTCCCTTACCTTCCAATGTGAATTCCACAAAAAAGGTTACCTGGATGCCAGACATGTATTTGGGATGGACCATGAACTCACAGCACAACTTGATACATCCTGGAAGGACAACTCTCGGGAGGCAGACGCAGCCAGGGGTGAGTTGATTTCACTTGGCGATTGTCAGGACCCAAATTGTAGAACTAAAAAGTCCCCCCCTCAGGCGAGCAATAATGTTCAACTTCCTTCCCCCTCTAAGAGGAAAATCGCAAATAAAAACTCAAACAAACCAGTTGCAAACTACACCCCAATTCAAAATCGTTTTGCCGGGTTAACAATTGAAGAACCCAGTGTAGATACTGATAAAACTCCAGAGACTAAAATACCTCCTATTATGTTGCAAATGGTTGATAACTTAAATGAAATACTTAAGGAAATTAATCAAACCTGTGGCGAAACCACCAACAAATTTAGTAATAACTACATTAAAATTTTCCCCCAATCTATAGATCAACATCGTAAAATCCAAGAACTTTGTAACGAAAAAGAATATGAATATTACGTTATCACACCGAAAGACAAGCGACCACTTAAAGTGGTAATTAAGGGCCTTCCCCACCGTTTCAACCTTGATGAACTTAAAAATTGCTTAATGGATAAAAACATTCCAGTAAATAAACTCTCCCAAATGACAAAATTCCGTACTAAGGAGCCTTTACCTTTCTACCTAGTAGAATTACCAAAAAATAAAGCAGCCGAGGAAATATTCAACATCAAATATCTTTGCTATCTCTCTGTTACAATCGAACACTTCAAAGGACGTCCCATGGTAACACAATGCTTTAAGTGCAATAATTTCCACCACACAGCAAACAATTGTGGATACAAACCTCGCTGCCTTAAATGCGGAGCAAACCACGAGACCAATGCATGTAGCCAGAAGGAAATTATTCCCATCCCAAGATGTATAAATTGCGGGGAATATGGTCACATCGCCTCTTATAGAGGGTGCAGTAAATTTCCCAAGTTACCATCGGCCACGCAAAATAGGAATAACTACTTCCGAAAAAATCAATCAGTTGTTCAGGAAAACATGTCTTACGCGAGCCATTTTAGTAAGAGCCGAACCCAGAAAATGGCGCCACATGAAGGCCATGTTTACAGCCAGGTAGATCCGATAAACCAAACTGACATCGCAAGCGTAGTTGACGCTATGCGGGCTTTCAATGAGCTCGTCAGGGAATTTCCCAATCTTATAGCAGAATTAGGTAAATTAAAACACGCAACCAATCGATTAGACAAAATGAAAATATTCCTCAATGCATTTTCTGATCAGAAACTCTTCGATAAAACGTAATTTTCAATCGCCAAAGCCTCCGTATTATTTACTGGAACGCAAATGGCATTAAAAATAAAATGTTTGATTTTCGTAATTTTGTAAATAAGTATAATCCCGATATAATTTTATTGCAAGAAACCCACCTTAGACCACAAAGGAAAATCTTCCTGGCTAATTACTTTTCGTATTACAGCTACCGCTTTAATAAAAATGGAGGTGGAACCGCTATTTTAATTAAAAACGGCATACCTCATAGTGAGGTCCCCCCGCCCGTCCTACAACATGTAGAAGCTAGCGTGGTTAAAATTAATATTAAAAATATGGAACCCTTTCTCTTAACTTCTGCTTATATCCCCCCAACTAGTGATACTTCCAATTTTGTCTTTGATCTCGAAAATTTAATGCAATTAGGCCCTATTCAAATTTTTTGTGGAGACTTCAACGCTCACCACGTTAGTTGGGGTTGTAAATGTAAAAGTCCAAGAGGCAACTCCTTATACCACTTCGCCCAACAGGCCGGTCTTGAAATTCTAGCACCTAACTCCCCCACTAGATTTGGTTCCCACTCCGCTAATACCCTTGATCTTACAATAGTTAATAACTTTCATTACCCCTACGACATTAAATCTATCCCTGAGCTTAACTCAGATCACAACCCCATCCTTCTAAATTTTTACTTTAAATACTCGCTCCCAATAAACTCCTCTATTTATAAGACTAACTGGAAAAATTTCAACTACCTTCTCAGCCAATCAGATACCCCGCTTAACCCAGAAATCTCCTCTACTAGCGAATTAGAAGCTGCCGTCAAGCTCCTAGAAAACCAAATGCTCAAAGCCAAAATGGATGCATCAGCTCCCAGTATGACCAGCCAAAAACATTTAGACCCCAAAATTAGAGTCCTCATCAGAGATAGGAATATTGCCAGGAAGATTTTTCAGAATACTAGGGACCCAGTTTTCAAGAGACTCATGAATAGATTAAATAAGGAAATAACTAAATTAGGCACTCAACTTGATAACAATGAATTCGTCAACAAAATCGTAAATACCAACGCAGAAGACGGGTCCATTTGGAAATTAGTTAAATCGCACAAAAATAAACAACACAAGATTCCGCCCTTAAATGGCCAATCTAGTATTGCAATTAATGATAATGATAAAGCAAACTGCTTGGCGGAAAGCCTTGAGAACCAATTTAAACCTAATGACACCCATGATCTCACAACAGAGCACCTTGTAAATAATACAATCAAAAGCTTTCAAGACTCCCTCCCCCCCAATTTTAATGATTTCTCACCCACAAATTTTAATGAACTTAATGACTATATTAAAACTTTAAATATCAAAAAAGCATCTGGAATCGATAATATCAGCAACCAGATGATCAAAAATTTACCTAATAACTACATCTACTTTTTAGCCATTATTATTAACAATATGCTCAAGTTAGGATATTTCCCAAGCTCCTGGAAAACTGCTGCAGTAATTCCAATAATTAAACCCGGTAAGGACCCAACTGATCCGACTAGCTATCGCCCCATTTCGCTTCTCCCCACAATTAGTAAAGTCGCCGAACACATTATTTTAGCCAGATTAAATGAACATCTTAATAATAATAATATTCTTATCCCAGAACAGTTTGGTTTCCGCCATGCCTTCTCTACCACCCACCAACTGCTCAGGGTAACTGAATTCATAGAAGAAGGCTTTTCAAATAAACAATACTCAGCAGCAGTTTTTCTCGATATACAGAAAGCTTTTGACAGAGTTTGGCTTGAAGGCCTTATTTACAAATTAATAAACTACAATATACCTCCGCACCTAATCAAAATTTTAATATCTTACCTCAGCAACAGATCCTTCAGGATTAAACTGAACAATGTTTTCTCAGTTATAAAACCGATTTTAGCTGGTGTTCCTCAAGGATCCAAACTGGGGCCAGTTCTTTTTTCTATTTTCATAAATGACATCCCGAAACAATTTAATACCATATTATGCATGTACGCAGATGATACTGCAATACTAGCGCGCAACAACAATCCAAATTACATTACAATAGCTCTTAATAGACATATTAAATCTCTTGAGGACTGGTTCTCCAAGTGGAAAATTGTAATTAATGCGTCAAAAACTGAAGCTATTTATTTTAGTAGATATAAAGCTAAGAAATTCCGCCCTCTTCAAATTAAAAATCAAAACATCCCGTGGTCTAAGGAATGTAAATATTTAGGAGTCATTTTAGACAGTAAATTAACTTGGAAGCCCCACTTTAATTATCTAACCAACAAGTTTCGAGACCTAACTCGTAAATTATATCCCTTAATCTCTCGAGACTCCAAAATGACCAGGAAAAATAAAATACTTATTTACACTGCCTATTTGCGTCCAGTAATTACATATGCTTGCCCTGTGTGGGGTTATGCGCCTAAATCCAATCTAATTCATGTCGAAAGACTCCAAACCAGATTTCTAAGAAATATCTGCAAAATGCATTGGTACATGCCAAGTAAAAACATGTACCTTGCACTAGACTATCCTCCACTTAAAAAATTTCTTAAAAAACTTGCAACTAAATTTTTTGAAGACTTGGAAAAAATCAATAATGAAGCCATCCTTAATATCCCCAGATATACCCCAAACATTAAAGTCAGAAGACCTAGAAATATTTTACTCTAATCTCACCTCATTTCCAATATTGTAATTTAACTTTTGTTATTTTTAACTTTTTCTTTTTTCCATACTTAAACTCTTATTTTTGATGATTTAAATCAGCTCTAAGTCTTAAGTTCTCACATGGTGCATAACTCCACACCCACCACCCCTAAATAGCCAATCAAAATCTGTCCTGACTCTCGCCAACTCACCCACCCCTACTCCTCAACAACTACTACTTAAGGGCCTGCAGAACTTTTCCAGTCCACTTCGCAGACGGTCACGTATGTAGCTGAAAGCAACGTGGAAGCATTTCATCATGACTGGGGATAAGCCCCTGCCGGGGCTAGGAGCCCCAATAATCCAACCACTAGCGAGTCAGTGAGTTAGTTTTCCCCTCTCTGAAGAGAAGCTTCTCGCTGGACTAGTGAGCTTTGTTTGCGTTTGCTGTTAACGTTGTATTATTGAGCTCGCTGCGATTTACTGTTGCTGTGCTATACGATAGCTGTTTTGCAGTCTGTTTTATTGTGCGTAAGACTTGCATTTACGCTGTTAGTGACTGTTGACTGCTGGATGTTTAACTGAAATTGTTACTTTATCAGTTATCCTGTAAATAACTGTAAATAAATTTGTTTGTGCTGTCCTCAAGTAAAGTCCGTTCAATCCGAGCCCGCTACTCTAAAAACGTAACATTATTATATACAGTGCCATTTTCCCACTGGTGATGAGTTTTTAAACTTTTTTTTCTTTGTGGGGAAATAGAAATTTTGATGACCTTTGGTTAACCATTACGAAGTTTAATAACATTTGGGACAGTAGTTTTCTTTTTATGACCATTTCAAAATGGAACTTTAATTATAACCACTCTGTACCACCCATAAATTATTATAAAAGTTTCGCCTCTAAATATGATATTTTAAGAGTTAATATTTATCTTTTTTACTTGATGGAACTGCATTCACACTTTTATTATTGATACATTTGTTATGTATTAATTAAGATCTTATCATAATCACAACAATCACTGTTAATTTTAAGCATTCACAATAATAAAAATACATTCCGCAATAAACTCTAATTAAAGAAAATCCTCAAGATATTTAAAGTAGACCCAAGTGAACTACTCAGCACACATAAACTTCAGAAACTAATTTAAAGCAGTAGTTTACTTTTATTCTTCCAGTTTAATTATTGGAAACTCTAATCTAAACAAAGGCTGAACAATTCTAATTAAAGCTTTGAGAAATCACACGGTAATTGGTTTGAAATGTTTGCTTCGGAGAAGTATTTAAAGGGAAAATCGCATGGGAGGAAAGATCATCAGACCCATTTCGTACAGAAGCAGTTTTCATTCGTTTCTCATTTGATGCTAAGCTTCTTGGAAATCCCTGGGATTAAGGTCTCAACCATAGAATTCTTTCCACGGAACTATGGACCCAAGGATTAAATTCGACGAACTGGATTGTGAATTAGTGGAATTCAAAGTTCAAACAATTCGTTGGTAATGTTTTAAGTAATATCATTCGAATCTTTCGAATTAAATTTTAATAATTTCGAAATTTCCATTATTAAATAGAATTATTTATATTTAGAACTTTAAAAATTAAGTTTAATGGATTTGATTACTCTTAAAATTTTATTTATTCAAATAAAATTTTTATGAATTTTAATTTATAAACTGAATTAAAAATTTATATATTAAAAAGGGAAGCAACTAGAAATTTTGAGCATTTCATTGTGTGGAATCTTTTAAAACTAAGAGGCCATATAGGAGATATTTTCACAGATTAATGGTCCGTCAATGCAGCTACATAATAGTATTTTGAATCATGCCGATATTTCCAGAGCCTTTATGGTCAACTGACTTGTGGACACTTAAGACAACAATTTCAAAACACACACACACACACACACACACACACACACACACACACACAC
>JAOUZG010050066.1:339993-350563 GCA_026289955.1 Argiope argentata | reverse complement strand
CACACACACACACACACACACACACACACACACACACACACACACACACGCACACGCACGCACACTTACAGTATATCTGCAGGGGAAAAGGACATGAGAAGTTTTAAAAAATCTACTGATAATATTATTTGAAGTAAAGGAAGAGAAGTTCAAATTTCTATTTCATTTTGTTAAAGGTATTCCTACCCTCTATTAAAAGAAGAAAGAGTTCTCCTAAAGGCAAAATCGGGTTAGAAAGAATAGTTTTGCATTTCAAAGAAATATTGAATCGTCAGTTTCAAGTATTAATAAGATATCAGTATTGATTCAAGTAAATTCAAAAACCGGAAAAGATAAATTCAACTTCTTTCGCTGAGGTATGATGGATTTGATTTAAGGGAGATGATTACATAAAGAAGTGGATGTATGGTTTATTTTATTTCACACTTTTAATGCTTGCAAAGTTTTCGTTTTTTAAACAGTTTGGATTTAGTTTCTGAAGACACTTTTGTGGAAATGATACTAATGTTGATGTATGTTTTTTTATACGATTTATTGTAATTTTACATTTTAAAATTATTTTTGCACAAATTTTAATCTTTGATAGAATTTTCTCACAAAGCACTTCATAAATTAAATTTTTTTGATAAAATGTGGTATAGTAATTTTACAATATAATCTGTAAATCTTGTATTATATAATAAATAAACTAATCATTTATATATTTTTTGTAGTTACTTTTATATTTTACAATGTGAAAAAACTGAAATTATCGTGTTATTTATCCTTTGAATCTTTATGTTTACTCTGTATTTAAAGAATGAATAGAAATGCAGCTCGTTACCTATTTCAAGAATTAGATAATATATGTCTTAAGATATCTGAAAAACTCACAAACTAAACAAATCATTTGAAGCAATAAACTAAGCCATTTTTTCCTTATTCTTTTCTTATATTATATAAAAAAATGTCTTTTTTTATTAAAAAAAACTTTTGTGACTTAACCGTTTATTTCGATTTTATAAAAGTTTTATTAATTTAAACTTCTAATAGTTGCATTTTATTTAAAAAGAGCTAAAAATAGTAAGCTTTTTGTTAAATTCAAAAGTATAATTCGTAAGAAATCTGCAAAAATTTGCACTTAAAATGCAGTAGCATACCTAAAGATAATTTTGAGATAAAATTCTTTAAAAAAGGGAGATCCAAGAATTACTTCATTATTTTTGAGGATGGTACTCTGATTATATGCTGCGCCTTTTGTTTTTCAACTTTGAAGCTTAATAAATTTTTTCGAGGTATCCGATTTCAAGACATTTAAACATATTTTAAAATGTGAAAGACAAAAATTAACTTCATTCCTCCACCGGTTATAAGTGCATTTATGTCCATGAATTAAAGATAATTCAGAGTCACGTGAAAATCGAACCCTAAAATACATATATTACCCCTAAAATGACTTCATGAATCTTCAAAAATCATATGCAAATTGCAAGAAACCACCAGATGATACCGATAACACATCACAATGACGACGGTGTAAAAGAAGGATTATAAGGAATACAGACAAAGAAATGAAATTGTTCGCAAGCATTTTATAATACTTCCAGTGCAATAACCACATGATTAAGACACAAAGGATGTCTTTGGACGATTTTTTACGTGGTAGAATTATCAGCAGTCTGGAATGTGAGTATGTCCAGATGGAAGTATCCGAGGAAGTTGGAATCGCACAGAGTGCCATCTCCAGTCTTTGGAAACGAATCCAGGATTAGGGAAAGGTGTGTAGACGTTATAATACAGAACATCACCGAGTTAGAACACCGAATGAAGGCAGGTGTTTGGCAGTTACTGCCAAAATAAACAGACTGAGCACAACATCAGATCTGTCTCATCAGCTCTCTTCAGCCACTGGTACGACAGTTTCAAGTCAGATCTTGTACAGACACTAAGTGCAGATTCATCTACATACTCATAAGCCTATCAGGTGTGTTCCACTTAATGCAACTCACTATCACCTGTGGTTAACAAGGAATAGAGATTATGTATTAGGACACATCAAAAGTGGGTTTGTGTTATATTTTTCGATGAGTCCAGGCTTAGCTAACAGTCTTAGTTTCACAGGATTTTTATATGGAGAGTTTGAGGTACCCATTACAAACAAGAGAACATATTCGAGTGACACCGTTATGGTGGTGCTGAATTGCTGGTTTACGGCAGAATTATTCTGGGTACCAGGGTGGTCAAAGAACAAACTCTCCCACCCGCCACGAAGGCACACGGATTAACCATAAGCATTGAATGACCGGAGTCCTAATAGCCATCACCGGCCACGGTACAACCCTCTCCAAAGGAAGTACATTCCACCATCGATGGGAGAAGCCAGATCCTCATCTTTTCGCATATCGTTCAGGATGGAGAGAACCAACCACCATACCAGAAGCAACTCATCCCTAAATACGATACGATAGCAGGTCTACACTATACCCCCAGGGAGAATAGTGTAGACCTGCATTCTCAAATTGGAGCCCTAATAAGCAAAATCTATCTCGACGTCATTCTGGAACAACTTGTATATTTTTCTTCGGTCAGTAATGAAAGCAAATCTTTTCTTATGGATGATGATGCCCGTACTCACAGTGCAATCATCGTTAACGAATACCTTCGAACTGAGGATATCACCCATATGGACTGACTACTTTCACAGGAATTGAATTCAGTAGAGCATGTTTGAGACATGGCTGGCCATTGAGTTGTACCCCTTCAACCCCCTTCCACATGTCTATCGGAACTTCGGAGAGCATTGTTTTATGAATGGTGTAATATCTCCCAAGATGAGATCCATAACTCCATACTCAGAAATAATAGACGTTGTATGGACTTTGTTGAATCTCCTGGGATACATAAGATATATTAAACAACATACTAACTAAGTAATATTGGTTTTTGTAAATAGAGTTTTTTGTAAGTTGCTCCAATTAACAAAAATTCGTAAATTTTATTAATGATATCAAACATATAGCATCTTTTTTTATTCTTTACCTTATGTTTAGTAAATAGGCTTCACAAATAAGTCATAATCGTTTTGTTTCTTTCTTTTCTTGAACTGGCTTATCCTTAATTTATGGACATGAATGTAATGTAATTGATAAAATTTGTAATGCAAAAACACCATCTATCATGTACTAATCCCTGGCAAAGAAGTTTGAAAAAACTTTCGAGCAATTTTGATTTTTATCAAAACTAATTTTCTTACGATGTCATGCATTTACTTTAACAGCATATGTTTGAAGGGTTGAATGCCTTTTATGATCAGAACTTTTCTATCCATGACAGATGCCTCTAAATTTCGTTGGATATCTAAAATTTCATGTAATACTTATATATATGTACACTGACACAAAAAAAGACGGTTATAATTTCCCACAGTTCGACGATTGGCAGAGCATGGGACTGTGATTCCATTGGTCCCCAGTTCGATTCCCGGTCAGAGCACTTTATCCAAAGACTGGAATTTTAATATAAAATCGATCTTATTTTTTCTCTAACATCAAGATGATTCCAGAACATTCTTTACTATTCTAGCGAGATGATTCTCGAATATTCTCCGGATGTATAAAAGCTGTTCTGCTCAGTTCTTCATTCTGTTCTCCAGCGAGTTGCTTGGTGCTGATAAACGCAATCGTTTTTAGTTATCCGTGTCTTTAATTCAGTCTTCGTGGCAATATACCTGTATTTAAAAATGTTAAAATGTTTAGTCTGGAACTATATATGTCTAAAGTAACATTTATAAGCTGCAGCAATGAGAACGTGCTTACTAAGAAGTGAAACATAATAATTTTGAGAAGTGAAACATAATAGAATATTTTTAATAATAGCCAGTCTCGTAAAAATTTCTTCTTGGTGGTACTAATTAAGGCAACTTCGTTTATCACCTACATTTTTCGAGGTTATCTGAAGACAATAAATTAAGAATTCTGAAGATAATAACTTATTTCTTCGTTATGTTCGACATCACTGTGGTGTCGCCAGACCACATAGTGTTAAATTCTTCCTGGCGTTATCAATATATACTTTAAAAATCAAGTAAGCAAAAGGTATTTAATTTATAACAAGGCTCGATAGAATTTTCCAACTTCTTGATATAACAATCTATTGGTCCCTGATCATCAGAAGTAGTGGATTTTCATTGGTTCTCATAAGATATATACTGCTAAGATATATGCTTTTCAAGGGTACATCCACATTGTATTTCAATAATAATTAAAAAAATAATTAATTTAATTACAAATAATTAGTTAATTTAAAAATTACAAGTTCACTTATATATAGTACATATTAGTTTTGAATTAAAAGCAGTTTGTATATTTGTGCCCAGAAAGCATGAAAAAAACACATATTGAACTTTCCAATTGCTGTTTAAATTCCAGCTCTAGGAGTACGCTGTGCAGCTCAACAACAGGAGAAGGACTACAAAGCTTACAGAGGGGTAAAAAAGGGTCAACATATTTAATATATTACGATATTCTCACTAATCAAACACGTGCAGATTTCTGACAGAAATTCTGATGCATTTGACCTAGACAAGAGAAACAGGATTATTTTGAAAGAATCTATTTTATAAAAATGATTTTTTATTCATTGAAGGAATCTAAAAGAATATTTATACCATTGATTTACTATCTAACCACTCAGCAGGTGGATTTAATTATGCATTATCTTTATAATACTTCATTTGATTTATTAAATAGAACAAATGGAATGGATCAGGAAGTAACATTTTAAAAGGAAATTACTATGAGCTAAATTAAGCCAAAACTTTGGGATTTCATGACATTTAAAATTAAAAGAATTATATATATATATATATATATATATATATATATATATATTTATAATAACATTTGTTAAAAGATACTAACTCTTGGTTGAAAGTATTTTTTAATTTTGACTATTCTCAAATTAAGGGTACAATGGACGTTGAAACCAAAATTTCTCAATTTTTGAGGTATTGTTTTGAAATTTTAATGGTAAATGCATTTTATCAATCTAATGCATCAATAAAAATTTCAGCAAAATATATTGATAACTTTTTTTATTTTGTTAAAAAAATATTTTTAAAAGATGAAAATATTGTAGAATTTCAAATTGTTCCATGCGCATAAAAATAGAACATAAATGAACTATTTCAGTGTTTTCAGATACATTTTTTAATCCTACAAAATATTTTGCATATTTAAATTAATTCAAAATATGATTTTTCTTTTAAAACTTGGCATTATTGACTTTGTTTCAAAATTTTTAAAAAATCAATGCAATAATATTACTTTAGATCTTCAATAAAAAAAATATAAACCACATAATTTATCTTAAAATGCAAAATTATATTATCATATGTTCATACAGCATAAGATAAAAGTTTCAGAGTTGTAACTAAAAATATAATGCGCATGGAGTATTTGAAAATTTGGACAGCATCATAAAATTTCATTTTGAGAAAAAGCTAAAAATACATTTCAATGACTTCTACAGACCAGAAACATAATTGAAACAACTTAAATATGTTAAATATTTATATTTATAAAAAAAATTGTTTATTTTTTGCAATATATACATCCATAGATTTATAATATATTTGTAAGAATCCACAAAACATATTAAGTAAATACTTCTGGTGTAGCAAAACCAACTTCTTTTTTTCAATTAAAAAAAGTTCAAATAAAAATTAGACTTGTTTAATAACATTTAATAAGCCACAAAGATTAATTTATATTCATATAACATTTTTAAACTATATATGCAGCCATAAACATACAAATTTTGAAGCAAATCAAAATACACCTGCTGCATAAATTATATCCTCATGTTTTTCTTCTAATTTGACATGTGCTGATTTTTTGAATTTTTTTTCATTTTATTGTTATTATATGATGGCAATATGATACATGCTTATAAGATACAATTTATTTTATATCATTAACTATTTTTTTCTTGGTTATAATAAATCAGCAATCAAATTTTGATACATTTTCTTTGTTGAGAAAAGAAGGGCTTTAGAACTTTGTTGTTCACTTCAAAGATTTTTTTCTGTAAATTCCTCCCTAAATACAGAACCAAATTCTTTACCATATTTAGCACAGGATAGACACAATTTTGAAGAATAAACAAAAAAAACTTGCTTAAATTATTTGAAGAAATTTTTCCTGAAATTCATGACAAATAATATTCTTCAAAAAAGAATACTAAAGTGTTTGCACAGAACAATGTAACTTTTATACACAATTTTAAGATGATGAATTCAATATTTCAGGTTTATTGCATTTGGTAGAAACTTCCAAAATGTCATTAGAATTGCTTGGTTATGAATCAAATGATTTCTTTGTCCATCATATCTTAGCATTTTCAAACTGTGTCTGCTGTCATTTGGACGACCTATTAGGCTTTTGGAAGTGAAAACTGATTAAATTCTTTTTAAAACAAAATTTAGAAAAACAAAACAAAACAAAGATAATTAAAAATAGAGTAAATTTTAATTTCAACCATGAATAGAACTGCTTTTGTATCTAATTTCAAAGAAACTAAAACGAGCAATTCGAATATGAAATATACGAAGAACGAATAAACAAACCAAAACAAACAATAAAAGAAAGAAAAAGTAGAAGTTTTTAACATCTGCCAAAGCAAAAACAACAACATAAAGTCAGAATTAAAAATTAAATACACTAGAGTGCTTGGAGGAAAACAAAACCTTTTTTACAGCAGCTGTCCAAATGAAAACAAGTGGGTGTGGCATCATAATAACAATAACAAAACGCTGATATTGAGCAAACTTATTAAGATATCAAAATAATTTTTTTTCCAAACGATAGCTTACAGTTTAAATATACATATAAGATCAAAATAAAAATATAGCAAATTTCATCGATTTTTTACATTTTCATCGTCCATTGTACCCTTAAGAGCGTATCTCTATTGAAAACACTGGGAATTTTTGTTGGAAAAAGATGTAAGAAAATAGAGAGAGGAAAAAAAAATGGACAAAGCGTATAATTGGAAGAAAAGTTCCGTTTTGATGAGTTTCTTGGAATCCTTTCAATGTCTTCTTTTTATTTGTGAGCAATAACGAGAAAAGAGTTCCATTCCATTGTGCTTTTTCATTCACTGACATTTTTTTAAATATTATTTTCTGCTTAAATTAAGATTTAAACGGAATTCCGAAGTCTTTATTTCGAGAGTGATATGACAAAATATTCAAGTATTTCCCCATTATCTCTAAGATGATCGAATTTTTGTCGTTTGGATCTTAAATATTCACTTCAAAATTGAAGTTTTGATTACTGAAACCTTTTTTTATTATTCATGATATCGGATTTAGAGAGATATATATATAAAGATTTTTCTCACAAGAATCGTTTAGCTTGAAGTTCCTTTTACAAATGAAGTTGGAAATGTTTTTTAAATTAAGGACTTCTTTAAACACAGTGTTCATCAGATTCTAATTTGAATCGAAATTATAAGAGAAAGTGACTAAAAATGTGAAACGTTACGCCGATAGACTTTTAAATTAAAGAATCGAGATTACGAACAGAAAAAAAAGGGATGACTTTTTAATATTTCTTTCTCTGGATGCTTTGATTTTAATCAATGACAAGATTTTTTTTTCAAAAAAGCATTTCAAATTATTTCTTTCTTTCTCTCTCTCTCTCTCTCTCACACACACACACACATATATATATATTGGTGTGTGTGTGTGTGTTAGGGTCATCAAAGTGGAATGCCGAATTTTTTCGATAAACTATGGCTTATAGAAAAGTTCAATGCTTGTTTTAAATATATTATATAACTTTACATAATATAAAGAATATTAAAAAATAATTTTAAATCAATAATTTTATGCAATAGTTATTCTTTAAGAAAGCAATCATTTTGATTGCTTTTGTACAAAGTAGGTAAGTATCAGTCTTTCTAATTTTAAAAGGCAAATTTAATTCCATAAAATATTTCTTGTCACTTTTGATATGTTAAAGATTGGAATACTTTTCAAAATCATATTGAAGCAATAAATGTTTAACAGTACAGAAATAAAATATATGAAATTGCATAAATTATGGGAAGAAAGCTTTAGGCCACCATATTTATCGTCCACTGAAAAGAAAAGTTTGAATGTTGAATTTTATTCTCTTTGTTTTAAGATTTTCATACCTCATACTCTCCATTCACTCCTCCACTCCATTATGCTAAAACCAGACTTCTTAAATCTCTAAAAATTCAACCATGGATTCAGACGTCGTGTTATTTCCTTTAGAAACTTATTCGTAATTTTTTTGCTGAATATTTTATGCAAAAATTTACAGGCGTAGTTTCATTTACCTCAAATATGCATTAAATATTTATAGAGTTCTCAAAAAGAGTAGAAAATTTCTATTTTGGAGGAAATAATTTGATAACTATACAAAATTTTAAAAGAAACTCCATATGTTATAAGTAAATTCTCAAAAAGGTATAAGTAAAATTCGAAATCGGAAGGAGAAAAAAAATACAATGAATCCGGCCTGAAGACTTTTTCAAGGGTCACCCTCAGGCAGGGAATCAAACCAGGGAATTTTTCTGTGAGGGATCCGACAATTCGTCAAAATATCGATTCCCTGTGACCCGAAAATCCCCCCCCCCCCAAAAAAAAGAGGTTTTAGAAATTAATTTGTATCACGAAAATAAAAGAACAACTTTAAGGTAAAAAGATTACAGAAAAAATTTACATCAAACAAAACCAAATAAAATAATTTTATAAAAGTTTTTATAATCTATATAGAATTAAAGAGAAATTGAAAAACCCATGAAAATAATATATTATAGGAAATTGTTTTATAGATGTAAAGGAGACAATCGAAGATATTGAGTATTAAAGCAGAGAAATAAGAAAAAAATTAAGTGAAGGATTAAATAAATTTTGTGGCTAAAGAATTCTACTTCTTACTAGAAATTGCACTTCTGCAATGCGTAGATTGATTATTGATCTGATCTTGATAATTTGATTAGATAAATAATTAATTCTCTTTGTTGTAGAATTAGCCGAGCTACAATTTGAGCATTAAAAATTATTAACAGAAGTCATAAAAGCAAATAGAATACCTTTTCTATAAATTGCATTTAGAAAATTTTAGTATAATTCGACGAATTCAGTATTGCTTTTAAAGTAATTTTATATTTTTGATTTCGGTAGAAAAATGAGTTTATTTTCAGATTATGTTTTGGAACATGTTTATAAAGCTTAAATACATAGAAGAGGGCTTCATATAAGATAAATGATTTTATAGAATGTTGTTTTGACTTGATACAGCTGCATAAAGATCTTGACTGAATAATAAATATAAATATGACTTAGAAGTTTTTAATAATTTCTGACACATCAGCTTTTTGATACGAAACTAAAATCAGATCCATTTAATAAAATAGAAATTTATTTTTAGTAGTTTCAACTCTTACCAAATTTAATTATTCTTTATTCTATAAATGTACTCATATATAGCATATCATTTTGTAATATCTTTTAACTTTAAACGCGTGAATTTTGTATGATGAGTTCCTAAATTTATAATCTGTAACTCGGAAATGGCTCTAGCTATTTGAATCAAATTTTATATTGAAATGAAGTTTTATTTATAAGTTTATATGTATAGGTCCCTTTCCTGAGGAAAATAAACGCCCTTTTGCACACACGCAACAAAGAAATATGTTTTGTAACAATCTATTAGAGTCTTTCAGTTTCCATACTGAGAATGTCATAAAGGGCTATCTCATAAATTATTGTGGTACATGTTCTAAGACCCGATTTCAGTGTGGTAAAACTAAGTTAAAAATATAAGTAATGATAGGCAAACTGTAAAATGAATGCCGTAATACAGGAGATTTATCTGAATAACACTTTAAACTAAGTGCAATGATGTTTTAATTATTTAAATGAATATTTCATATATAGGTAATATTAAAAAATATTCCGGCTATTGGCACAGAGGTAGTGCGTCTTCCTCCTGTTCTAGGAGTCCCGGTTGGGGCATGGTTGTTCTTCAGTGTTCTATCTGTGAGATGTGTGAATGTGCCTCCTGTAAAAAGAGGCCGTGCAAACGTGAATGTGTGTGTCATCCTCATACGAACCCGAATTCAGACCTCTGGTCCCGGCTGCTCAGGGGTGCATACCCTCAGAAGCTTCTGCACTCATCTTTCCGTGGTAAATAGAGGACACGACACCATCATCATTGAAAAATATTCATATATAATCAGTATATGATTCATATCTAACTATTTCCTTTGAAAAACATGATTTTAGAAAACAAAACAAGAGAGAGAGAAAGTGAAATCTTCGATTGTAAATTTCAAGTTATCATGGGAGAAAGTTATTATTTTTGTCATTATTTATCTTAATTTATTTAAGTTATTAACCAATTTAAACCCGTTTGAATAACGGGACTTCTCTAAAGGTCTCTATCCTTCTATATATATATATATATATATATATAAATATATATATATATATATATATATATATATATATATATATATATATATATATATATATATATATATATATATATATATA
>JAOUZG010050066.1:311981-334811 GCA_026289955.1 Argiope argentata | reverse complement strand
TCTAAATACATATATATATATATATATATATATATATGTATTTAGAACTATATTATTATATTTAGCTATATTTTGTTTTAATTAAATAGAAAATTGACGTAAAGGAGATATCTAATTAGTCTGATAGTTTAAAAATAAATCTACATTATTAAATTTTTATCTTTTAAACTGTAAATAAAGTCATCTGATTGTTTACAAGTTAATGTCCTTGATATATTGGAAAGCGTATTTTGAAAAATAATATCTTTCCTATTTAAATTACCATCGAAATCACAAAAAATGAAAATTATTTAATACAAAAAAGTGAAGAAAATAAAAAAAATGTTGGAAATGGGATATTTTTTACCTTTAAAAAATCTATTGCATGATATTTCTTTCTCAAGAGGGATATTCATTAGAAAATGTGAAAACAACTTCATGTCTTTACTTAATAAGTTTAGCACTTGTTAAAAGAGAGACAAGATACAAACAAAAATTATTAAGAAGTAATTTATCTGAGATGGTTCTTTTCAAGAAATCTTTCTTCTCAAAGCATGAATGTTGTTCTTTTTTACATGTTTTCACTCTCTAATTTTATATTCAAAAAAATAATTCATATAAAAATATTTTTGAATCGCTACCTCAATATTTATTTCTGATTGCAATTGATAAAAAATTGTGATTAACAATCCTAGTGAAGGAAATGAGAATTTTAATATCTCTAACTTTGATATGAAAAATAAAAAAAAGGAATAAGCACAGATCAGTAATAAGAATATCGATTTTGATATTTATATCAATGAGTAAAATAACGATGGGTTTTTTCCTCACCAATTCTTATAAAAATTGATGTTTCGATCATTCTGTGTTAATTAATTAATGGCTTTCTGATTAAAAAAATCTGGTTGCTTTTTTTAAAGTATTTATATCAATTGGATGTTAAAGAAACACTATTTTGATTATTCTTTTCAGCAACGAGAAAGTGACATCATAAAATGAATCTAAAATTCCAAAACCAAAGCATTTATTCATTTTCTCGTTATTTTTTCAATATTTGGAACAATATTCTTGCAGATATGGTAATGGATTTTTAGTATATGTGTGGTATACATCTAGATTTTTATCTTTTTGAGAAATCATACTGTCGCGGCAAGCAAGTCAGCAAATAATTTAGCATCATTAACTTTTGCTTGAATGGCAACACCTAATTTGTTGTTATTCTAAAATTAATTATATTTTGTAACGTCTACTTTGTAAAGAATAAAATTATATTGCATTAACGTCTTCTCCCACTATTTAATAAATACTTTCATGAAGGTTTATGTTATTGAAATATCGACGGCAGATAGTTGCTCAGCATTCGGTAGAGCATTACTTTAAAATTTTGTTGAATGCCTGTTCAACTCTTAGAACTCAGTATATTCTCATAGTCTATGAGTCAGTGAATATTTCACAGTGATATGAGAAATATTCATTGACCCATAATATTTATCATATCAAATGTTCATTGACTCAAAATATTTCTCGTATCAAATATTAACTGTCTCAGAACATTTCTCATATCAAATATTCCCTGAGTCACAATATTTCCCATATCAAATATTCACTGACTCAGAATATTTCTCGTATCAAATATTAACTAACTCAGAATATTTCTCATATCCGATATTCACTGAATCACAATATTTCCCATATCAAATATTCACTGACTCAGAATATTTCTCATATCACTGGCTATTAATAAGCAAAGCTTTCAGAAGTTCCTTTACACATGTAAAAGGGTTGCATTTCACCGTATAGGTATGTCCCATACATTGTCTATTGAATTAAAGTCAGTTGAGAACGCTAGCCATTCCATGTGGATAATGTCTTCAGATTGAAGACATGTTAACGATATATGCGTTATACGTTATACGTATATACGTTACGATAGTCACAATATTTCCCATATCAAATATTCTCTGACTCAGAATATTTCTCATATCAAATATTCACTGAGTCGCAATATTTCCCATATCAAATATTCACTGGCTCAGAATATTTCTCATATCAAATATTCACTGATTCAGAATATTTCTCATATCAAATATTCACTGAGTTGCAATATTTCCCATATCAAATATTCACGGACTCAGAATATTTCTCATATCACTGGCTATTAACAAGAAAAGCCTTCAAAAATTCCTTTTCACATGTAAAAGGCGGTTGAACGGGTTGCATTTCACTTTCTAGGTATGTCCCATACATTCTCTATCGAATTAAAGTCAGTTGAGAATGCTGGCTATTCCATGTGGATAATGTCTTCAGATTGAAGACTTACGTTTACGATTTTCGCGTTACGATATATACGTTATACGTATATACGTAACGATATTCACAATATTTCCCATATCAAATATTCACTGACTTAGAATATTTCTCGTATCAAATATTAACTGACTCAAAATATTTCTCATATCAAATATTCACTGACTCAGAATATTTCTCGTATCAAATATTAACTGACAGAATATTTCTCATATCAAATATTCACTGACTCCGAATATTTCTCCTATCAAATATTCGCTGACTCAGAATATTTCTCATGTCACTGGCTATTAATGAGCAAAGCTCTCTGAAGCTCTTTTAGACATGAAAAAGGGGGTTGACGAGCTGCATTTCATCGTCCAGGTATGTCCCAATCATGTTCTATTAAATTGGTCATATGAGAATGCTGGCCATTCCATTCGGATAATGCCTTCAGATTGAAGACATTCGTTTACGATGTTTGCATGGTGAGGATGAGTTTTGTCATTTATAAACACAAATTCTGTACTACTTTGGAGGAATTACTTTGTCATTCAATATTAATACTATGAGAATTGACCTCAAAAGATGCTAACATAAAAGAGCTCCTGTTATTTTATCCCTAGTGACAGTTACAGAATGTTAATGAGTAAGATAGTGAAGAAGTTTATAAGTAATATTTTGAAAAATATTATTTTTAATTATCAGCTAAAGACAGCAAACATATGATATGAAAAAGATAAGTTTGAGACATACTGAAAAATATAGTTTGGGATACTTATGGATGATTTATATGAATATCTTTTGAAAATACTTGATTGTATAACACATTTTGAAAAAATTGTCAACATATTAGAATAGCTGGAGAAGATCCCTCCTAATTTTATTTGCAAAAAAGAATTTGTTTTCTATTAGGAATTAGATCGTGATTATTTCTACATGCTGGTTTCATGTAAATATTGATGAGAAAAAAGTAATTAAATTCCATGTATGATTTGATACGTATATTTCTTGCAAATTTTTTTTACTAGGCGTCAAATAGTTACAAAAATTAGAGTCAATTATTTTATTGACCTTATATCTGTTTTTATTATATGAAAAAACTTCTAATGAATTCAAGTTACAAGATACCTGAGAGTTTAAAAAATTAAACTGTGAGAATAAATTATTTTAATTTCTAAATTGTTTTTCTCGATATAATCATTTTTTAATTCCCCGTTTTAATCTTAAGCATACATATAGTACATAGATTCATTTTCGTTTGTTTTCATCAAAAATGTTGTACTAAATTAAAAAAAAATATTTTAAGTGATAAAAATTGACTGAAATGATGATAAACTTTGAAATTACTTGAAACAACGAAGAAGATTAAAAATTATGCAAAAAAAAAGTTTAAGAACGAACTTTCCAAAATTAAGAAAGAAATAGGAAATTTAATTCATTGAAAGGAATTTCTTTTTCTGAATGTTTGAGTAACGTAAAACCAGCTCTTATGTGGCAATATTTTTTTGAAACTTATCTCAAAAACTTCTAAATTTCACTTAATTTTTAATTGATTAATATTCCAAATAATGTTTCAAAAATAACTCTGATTTGCGCATTCACAACTAAAGTATATTTGGGCTAATTTTAATATCTTTCAGCCAATTTGTCTGTTCACGAAAATTCTAACAAAAACGTTCTATTTCTTATTGATAGAGATATGGTACATTGCTATAAGTTATTGGCAAAAAGACATCTAAATCTCAAATGAGACTTTCTCAATATATTCGAATACTAATTCATCATGAATATAAAATATAAGGGTAAGTCGAGATTGCAGTTCATTATCTACCAACTGCAATCTCGACTTAATTTGCTTTGGGATTATTTGATTGCTTCTATACGACTGTTCAGGAAAAATAAAGTATAAAGCAATTAATCGAACTTCCAGACCCTCAATTAAATCACCCTGAGCATGTAATTTTCCATTTTTTTTATCTTCAGAGAAATCTTGATGATTCACAACCAATAATAAAAATAGCTCGAAATCCAATCCATTGTTAATTAAAACTCAAATAAGTAATTCGATCGTTACAGTAGTTTTAAGTGAATAAAATTACAGCGTAATGACTATCCAGTATATGCAATTACTTTTAGTAATTGCATCCCATCTTGAAATTTTGAATTGAATTGCCTTTTCATGTAACGGCCTTTCCAGACGAAATCAAAAAATCTATTAACTCATTCAAATGAATACGTTTCTCATGTAATACTGTATGAAAGAGTATTAACGCCATTTTAATTAAGAAAGCTTGCAAGAATAGTTGTTAGAACTTTTATTCGAAGTTGTAGTATTTTTGAATTGTTTAGACAGAAACTAGTTTGTAGATTAATACTTGCATTAATTGGTGTAATTTAATTTTGTTTCAAGAATCTCTGTCTCCTTCCTATATCCATTTATTTTTATGATTCAGAATATTTTACAATTTTGGGAAATAAAAAGTAAAATTGAAATTTTTATATAAAATTTAGATTTTTTTGAATAATCTATTGCAAACTCGAAACAAAGTAGTATTTTAAAATTGTTTAGGCAGAAAATAGTATATATATTGATACTTGAATTAATTTGGTCTAATTTTATTTTATTTCAAGAATATCTGTTTCTTTCCAACATTATTTCATTTTTATAATTAAATCCTTCCAATATCATTTTATTTTTATGTTTCAGAATATTTTACAATTTTGGGAAATAAAAAGTAGAATTAAAATTCCTGTATAAAAAAAAGAAATATCTCTAAATATTCTAATGCAATCTAGAAACACAGATATCAAAATAATATCTGGACATATATATACATTATATTTGCTAAAAAAAGAAGTCAATGTTAAAAGTGATTCTACATTAAATGAAATATAGTTCCGTAGTGAAAAAAAGAATAATTAAGTTCCAAATTTAGCATTTGAAAGGCAATAAAATAAATCTCAAATCAACAAGACAATTAAATCATGGATTTTATTTCTAACTTTACAGTAAATATTAAAACAACGGCTTAACATCATTAAATCATGTTCCTAAATACAAAAAAACCCCAATGTTTTATTTTAATTTTTCGAAAAGATACTTATTTTTGACAAAATAATCTGTTTTAAATCTCTTGCAATTTTTCACGTTATTGAATTACATGCCATTTCTATGGATGCCCTATATATAAGGTTAAAGTTGCAGATACGTTGCTATCTCGTCAATAAAAAAGCAATAAAATAAAATATAAATAAATAAACAAGATAAAACCTTGGCATTTATTTCGTGATGAGTTGTATTGTGCGTCAATTTCTATCTCTTCTGATTGAAAAGTCAATGTTAAAAGTGATTCTGAGTTAATTAAAACATAGTTTCATAATTTAATAAAAAATAATAAAAATCTAAATTTAACATTTTAAAGGAAATAAAATAAATCCAAAACCAAAAAGACAATAAAATAATGGAATTTATTTCTAACTTTGCAGAAAATAATTTTAAAAAAGTCATAGATATCATTAAATTATGTTCATAGATATATAAAAAAAGAATACTTGACAATATAATCTGTTTAAAATCTCCAGATATTTTGCATTTAATGAATTATCCATTCAGCAATTGTTTTAAAAAATGTCTGGCAGTCTCATTTTTTTTCCATAATAGAGTGCATTTTTTATCAAAAAAATTCTGTCATTTCTATGGATACCCTATACATGCGTTAATATTGCACATACGATGCTCTGTCATCAATAAAAAACCCCAATAAAATGAAATATAAATAAGTAAACAAGACAAATTTCGGTGTTTATTTCTTGATGGGTTATCGCGTGCATCAATTCTTATGTTCTCTAGTTTAAAACAAATATGACATATTTTGATGAAAAAAAAATAATTGAAATTTTAGTAAACCTGCTATAAGATTTAAAATTGTTTAAGTTTATGATTAATACTACGATATTGGGACGGGATAGCCTGTATTAAATCATAACCAGAATAAATTCATTCATGATATGCAGGGTGCATCTACCCGATGCTGGGTGTATTGGGTTCGAAAAAAATAAGTCCAATTTGTTTCATAACACACACTTTTAATCAACTTCAGAAACCGTGAAATATTCAACTACATGTTACACTGACTAAAAACAGAATTGAACTGATTGAAACAAGAACAGAAACTTTACACATACATAGTTACATAGTTACGTCATTTCAAAACAGCGCCGCCTCTCGGACGGTTTTTCCTCTCTCCGTTCGCAACATCCTCCCCCCCCTTTGAGACTTGATACGGTCTCAAAACAGTAACAGTTCACATTAAATAAATCCAATCGTTTTGGTGCTTTCACGCACCTACCAGAAGAAGTAAATCTTCTCAATATAACATCATCTGAAATCTGAACAACAGGGACCCTCAGAACCAGATTCCCCCTCACCCGCACTGCTCTCAATGACGCAAGTTTCATTTGATTGAATTTCTAAGGGATAAATCCGTTGTACTGGACGCATCACTGTTCCATTCTGAGTTTTGAGTTTTACAGTCCGAATTTTCCCATCCCGTCCCGGGATCAGCTCAATTATTCTTGCTATCTGCCAAAACAAGCGCTTTTTATTATCATCTCCAATTAACACTATTTCACCAATCCTAGGCTCACGCGAAGATCTTTCATTAGACCTCTGAACTAGTTCACCTAGGTATTCCTTCCTGAACCGCTTTCTTAACTCATTGAAAAGTTTGCTTCGATACCTTATTCTTTTTGATAACTTTTGGGAATCTATTTCGTCAATATCTATTACTCCGGAACAGTGATTTTCTCTTAGGAACATAGCGGGTGTAAGAGGAACTAATTCTTCGGGGTTCTCAAAAACATAGGTTAGAGGTCTGCTATTAATAACACTTTCACAATCACAGATTACAGTACTCAATTCTTCATGAGTTAATACAGACTTTCCTAGCGTTCGTCTTAACAATTCTTTAATTATGCGAACCAACCTTTCCCACCAGCCTCCCCACCATGCTGCTGTGGGTGGGATAAACTTCCAACGTATTTTTCGCGTTTGATGTTCCTTTGAAATCCTGTCCCAATCTAGACTTTAAAAGTCATTAAAAGCTCCCCGGAAATTTGTTCCGTTATCGCAGTAAATTGTGGAAGGTCTTCCACGCCTGGCAATAAAACGCCGAAGAGCCAGCCAAAAGGCATCTGTAGTTAAGGAATTAACCAATTCAAGATGTATAGCGCGAAAGACTGCACACGTAAATAGTGCAATCCACACCTTCTCCCCTGTTTTTAGAATTAAAGGCCCTGCCAAATCAACTCCCACAATTTCAAAAGCGGCACAATCTGATACTCGGTCTGGTGGTAAAGGTGTTGGTTCACTTTTCATGGCTCTAGCTTTAAACCGCTTACATATTACACAATTATAAAGAACATTTTAATATTTTTCCTAGCCTTAATTATCCAAAAATCTTCTCTGATTAGAGTTTGCATCATCTGAATTCCAGCATGATTATTTTTTACATGTACAGAACGGATCAATGATCTAGTAAATTGACATTTATCTGGTAATAGTATAGGATACAAAAAATGCTTCTCATCAGCTCGGTTAGTTATCTTAGTTTGCACTCTTCAAATATCATCCTCATCTTTGAAGGTAACAAATTTCAAAAACCTTGGCTCAGGCAAAAAACACTGCTGAGTTACTCTAATCAGACATTTTTCTGAATTTACAATTTCAGATAAAGTAAGTTCAACATCTGTACATTTAACACAAGATTTTCGGCTATTATTTACAAATCTTAAAATCCAAGCAAACACTTTTATCATTCTGTCATAACTAGAAACATTATCTGAAAGCCACAGGGTTGTGTTCCCCGTCAGATCAACATTCACTACTTTAGTCTTTCTCCTCTCTAAGTCTACATCGGCAGGTTGACCGCAAATTTCGCCAGTCGGCCAATTCTCCGGATTTTCTTTTAGCCAAGGAGGTCCCTCCCACCATCTAGAATTAAGCATTTTTTGAGGGGAACATCCACGTGATAATAGATCTGCAATATTCCTATTTCCAGGAATATGTTTCCATGATTCAATTTTGGTCAGATTTCGTATTTCTTTAACTCTGTTGGTCACAAAAACTGACCAATTTCCTGACTCCTTTATCCACCAAAGGGCTGTAGTGGAATCAGACCAAAATGTGACTTTAAGTTCCACAAAATCAAGAGCTTTAATAATAGAATTTAGAAGTCTAGCACCAATGTTACATGCCATCAACTCTAAACGTGGAATACTAATAGTTTTGAGAGGAGTAACCCTAGATTTCGCTCTAATGAGAACGACCTTTACTTCATCATCAATTATTGATCTGACAAAGACACACGCAGCGTATGCCCCTTTACAAGCATCTACAAAAATATGCAGTTCAGAAGACGGATTTATAAACATGTAACGAGGCAAAGTAACATCTTTCAATACAGAAATTTCTCTAGACCATTTCAAAAATTCATTTATAATATTAGGAGGTAATTCAGAGTCCCAAGACACTTTCATCTTCCACAAATTTTGTAATAGCAGTTTCGGGAGCAATGTTGTCGGAGCTAACAATCCAATAGGATCAAATATTCCCTGTACCCTAGACAGAATTACTCTTTTTGTTATTTTCAATTCACATGTAACCGGTTCTAAATCTATACAACAACTCAAAGTATCATTATCCAAGTCCCACACTATTCCTAAAACGGAAGTAGTACCGGAATGTTTGTCAACATTGTCACCAGCAACATTGCTCTCAAACCCACGCAAATTAAAACAACCATTAGACATAATATTTTTTGCCTGTTCAATAAATTGCTCTAATTCATTAACACTAAAAACTCCAGATACTAAATTATCAACATAGAATGACATTTTCAATTTTTGAGAAATTTCATTACATTCAGGAGGGCAATTCTCTAAAAGATGCATTAAAGATACATTTAGTAGATAAGGGCTTGAACAAACCCCAAACACCACACGACAATGTCTATAAATTTCTTGCCCTTCCGAGTCCGGAAAAAAGAATCTCAAAAAATCTCTATCTTTAGGGGCAACAGACAACATCAAAAATGCCTTTTCAATATCAGCACTTATACCGATAGGAAAAATTCTAAAACGATCAAGAATATCGGGTATCATTTCCAGTAAATTAATTCCTTTATACAAACACTCATTTAATGAGAATTTCCCCCTCTGAGAGGCAGAAGCGTCAAATACCGGCCGAACCTTCGTTGTTTCGCTATTTAATTTTATAACTGGCCTATGCGGTAAATAATGACAGTTATTACTCAATTCGTTTATAGGTACTCTTTCAATTACAGCCATTTTTTCCCATTCTATGAATACCTGCTTGTAATCATCGAAAAAATTACCACTCTTCAATTTATTAATCATTCTTTCATGTCTCTTCCAAGTTAGTTCCTTTTTATCATGTAAATTCCTTGATTCAATTCTCCACGGAAGCTCAACTTCGAATCTTCCATTGGGAAGAATTTTCATTTTTTCCTTATAGTCAGATAAATCATTTTCATCTTTATCTGTTTCAGTAGGATCAGATATCCCCAAAGCCTCAAGTTCCCATAATTCATTCAAAGGAATTCTCCCGACATGCATAGACACAGTTGTCATTAAATTATTCCTTCCACGAAAATTCTGTTTTCCTATTACCGTCCAACCCAGCTTACTTTCCACGGCTGTCAATCCGGAGTCCAATTCTGCAATATTTTCTGTTAATAATTTTCCCATTACATCAGCCCCAATTAAAAGATCGATTTCCGCTTCCTCACAAAAAGAATCTGACAAAGTTATTTTTCTTTCTCTTAAATCAGTCAAAACTTTCTTATCAATAATTTTAGGAATTAATCCACATATCTTTTTTTCTGAAAGAACTTCAAAACCACAAGAATAAGTCTCATTTAAATCGCTCACTTCAATAGAAAACACTCTATGTTCTTTCGGTTCCGTTTCCTCCCCCCCCAAACAGCGCATGAATCACTGTTTCTCTTCTAAGAGGAGTTAAATTAAACAGATTTATTAGCTTTTCGCTGATGTAACTACTTTGGCTCACGGAGTCTAATAACGCACGAATTCTTTTCTCATGACCTTGGCATCGAATAACCACGCAAAGTGTTTGTAAAAACACACGTTCGCTTCTGCAGCAATTAGAGAGAGAATTCTCTGTTTTACAAACAATTTCTTTTTCTTGTTTTGGACACATTATTTCAAAATGAGAATTATTATTGCACAAAGAACAACTTAACTTATGATTAAATTTACAGAATTTACTTAAATGACTACCTTTTTTTAAACAAGAAAAACATGCACCCTTTTTAATTAAAACTTTCCGTTTCTCATCCAGTGACATTTTCCTAGCAGCAAAGCATTTTTCACTAGGATGGCTTTTATCGCAAAAGATACAATTAAGAAAACGCTTACCAGAATCCAGGCTTACAAGGGCAGAGGCGGTAGCAAGATCGCGATTTACCTTAACAAGAGAAGTATCCTTTTTTAAATTATAGTGGGGTTCTTTTGAAATGAATCCACTTCATGCAAGCGACACCATTTTTTCGCCTTGCACCTCTTTGCGTAGGAAAGTCATTAAATGTTCCAAGGAACGACAGCTTTTGGTGTCCGGTAGCTCTTGGTTTCTGCTTCGCTCCCACGCGATCAACACCTCTTCGGGAAGGCAACTTTCTACTAATGGGATTAAAAAGTCTCCGTATTTCTCCTGAGTTCTTCCCAGGCTTTCTAAGGCCCTTAATTTTCCCTCGAGTTCATCCTACAGCGACGTTAAGTCGGCCTTGACTCGTCCTTTAACGGCATTTTTCATAACGAGATATAACATATCTCGCACATAAACTTGAACCAGTAGATCATCACGCCCAAAGCGTTCCTTCAATTGTTCTATTACTTCCGGATAGTTCACAGCAGTGGCTGGAAAACTGAGAACCAATCGTTCTGCTTTCGAATTGGTTTCTACTGACTGTAGAAGATACTGAAATTTGTCTTCATCAGCAATGGAGTTATCTTCGTGAATTTTCTTGAATTGACTCCAGAAAGACTGAAATTCTTTTGGTTCTCCATTAAATTTCTTCAATTCAATTGTTGGTAACTTAAATTTTCGTGCTGGTTCACATAATACGGGTTCAGAAACAGGTTGCAGCTGTGCTTCAATTCGTGTACAAAGTTCCAAATATCGATCTCTGTATACATCAGATTCTTCTAAATCTTTCGCAAATAGGCTTTCGCCATCTTCTTGCACTAATAAGAGTTCAAATATTTCAGTTTGAGATGCATCAAGGCGCTGGAATTTATCCTCAAGTTGCATCTTCATAACCGAAAGTGAAACTGATTCACTCGCTTCTTTCAATTCGGCTTCAACTTTGTTAGCACAGAGCGTAAACGCCATTCTGAGCCCTTTTCTTTTTAATTTTAACGTCTTCAGATCCATTACGAAAAATTCAACGGTTTCAAATCAGTTCAAAAATATTTACTTTAAAGCTCCAAACAGCTTTCCGTTAAAATCCAATACACCCAGTCCCGCCGAGGGAACCAATAATTTATGTTAAATCATAACCAGAATAAATTCATTCGTGATATGCAGGGTGCATCTACCCGTTGCTGGGTGTATTGGGTTCGAAAAAAATAAGTCCAATTTGTTTCATAACACACACTTTTAATCAACTTCAGAAACCGTGAAATATTCAACTACATGTTACACTGACTAAAAACAGAATCGAACTGATTGAAACAAGAACAGAAACTTTACACATACATAGTTACATAGTTACGTCATTTCAAAACAGCGCCGCCTCTCGGACGGTTTTTCCTCTCTCCGTTCGCAACAGCCTGGTTGGTAGGACGTTGGACACGTACGCCTTAGGTTACGGGTTCGAAGCTCACAGGCCAAAAGATTCCTCTAGTGTTTTGCGATTGGCGCTCGTTGAATCTGTTCGTGGTCACAAAGTCTTCCATATCGAGAGTAATATCACTAGGACTACTGGGTCAGAGGTGATCGTTCTCTGTTCCAGGTCTAAATTACGATCTGAGATGAGTAAATGAATATGCATTAATGAAGTCCGTCCGCTAAAAAGGGTTGTAATGTGTGTGTAGTTAAGTCGTACTCTTGGCCCTAGATGGCGCTACTTGTAAAACAAAGAGACGCATTCCTTAGGCTTAAAATGTGTTGATCGTATCAGCGGAAGCTTGTCCACGGCCATTAGTCACAACACTAAGATATTACATACAAATTCTAGAAACTAGTCTAAATCGATTTGTTTAAAAAATTCAATGTTTTTATTCTTAATATGGCATTTATTCCGTAGTCAGAATATGGCAAAATATTTTTATTTGATATATAAAAAAAACATTTGTTTGTTGCTGTTTCTTATAGTACTTGTCAAAAATTAGTTCGCTGACTGTGAATATAAGCCGGAAGATTTAGCGTTTCTTGTTTCAGTAGCGCCGTCTAGGGCCAAGAATACGACTTATCTACTCATGCGTTGCAGTTCTTTTTATAGAGCGGGCTTCATTCATACGTTTCATTCACTCATCCACAGATTGTAATTTAGACCTGAATCAGAGAACGATCACTACTGATCCAGTACCCGAGTGGTGTTGTCTCTACTTGGAGTACTTTGTTGTCATAAATACGTGCACTAGCTATCTTATATACGGAGAGTCTTCGACCGGCATGGTTCGAATCATAACAAAAAAGCATTTAAATAATACAATGTAATTGAGGCTTGTATATAAGAGAGTAGCAAAGAAAAATATTCATTTGTTTAATTTTCTGCTAAAAAAGTAGTGTATGGATATATAAAATTTAAAGATAAGTAAACGAAGAAATATTTTGACCGATAGAGAAGTCTCGTGATTCATTCAAATCGTTTTAAATTGGTTAATGTCTTAGATTTATTAAGATAAACTTTAAAAAATAATAATGTTCTCACATGATAACTTGAAATTTATGATCAAAGATTTCATTCCTTTTTTTGTAATTTTAAGTAAGCACGTTAAAATAATTCATTTACAATCAGTAGAAAAGTGGGAGCCATAATTAAAATCTCAGAGTTACGCGTAAATTTTCATCCTACTTTGGGGAAAGATTAATGCTGGCATTACTTTAGTCGGTACTAAACTAATGTAAAAATTTAGTAGCCAGTTAGATGTCGAAAATCAAACTTCTTCTCCTTATGAGGAAATTCGAATTATTTAATTATTTTTTGCTAAACCATGAAAAATGATTCATTTTCCTTATTTCAAAGGCCTAATATTTCACTAAAGATGATAATTAGACATAATGAGAAATTATATGAGATCAATGGGAAATAAAATTCGTTAAAAAAGTGTTCGTTTTTAGAGTTCTATTCGTGCAACTCAAATTTTACTTTTTGAAGCAATAGAACACAAGGAAATGAAACCTCTTCATATATACAATCTGTAAAATTCTAAGAAATTTTTAATATAAAAAATATCTGAAATGAAATATTCTTATTTAATATGCTACTAATATTAAATAACTCTCTTCATATTCATGCCTGAAAATGGGTTTAATTTTGAAAAAATATTAAAATGAAATCTGCTATGCATATTTCAATGTATCATGTCAGATCATCATTTCTTGAACGGCTAAGCACCGCGTGCTCGTGCAAGTTAGATTTATATTTTTATTCATTTTAATGGTTTCATTGAAGGAGTCACTTTAGTATTGCAGACGATTAAAAACACTTTGTCTAGCATTTATCGTTTAAAAAAATATCCCATTTCCTATTTATTTCATTTCATACAATCACGTGCTCAAAATGACATTTTTCCAGGTTTTATTTGCTGTAGTCATTAACTTATTTTTTCAAATCAGAGCTTTTGCAAATACAATGGCCACACGATATTAAAAGCTGATTTTTTTAGATGCTCTTGTAGATAATAATTTTTTTTCCGCCTACGGATTTTCGTTGACGCCAAAAGGCTTATCCCAACAACAGCATTATGTTCTGATATGATAATAAAACCTCTCCAGATATACCATATATAAAATACAAAAATATTTTAAATATAAACAATTTTCTGAAATGAAATATTCTCATTTGATATGGTAATAGTATTAAATAAGTTTCTTAATATTCATGCCTGATAATGGGTTTAATTTTGAATAAAAGAAGTCAGAATGTTTTTAATTTCCTATTTACAATCAACACAAATTGAAAGATAATCCATTTATTTTAAGTTACGATCTAAAATGAAATATTTTTTTCATTTATTTGCTTATATTATCCTATACCGTTTAATGTATATTTATATATCTAATATATATATTTATATATAACTTTAAATGAAGACAAGCGACTAAAGATGCCAATCGAACTTTTGTAAAATGAAAGACAAAGATGAAAAAATTTGAAGCAATTTGAGTCTGTTTATCCCCAACGATAAATTACAAATAACTTGTTATTTAAAATATAACTTGAATGTTCTGTTTCATAAAAGGTTTTCTTCAAGAATCAACATTAATATCTAATGTGGTATATTTACTGATTAATTATTGAAATGGAATATTTAGGCTTGTTTATTTATGTGGAATATTTACATTTCTAACAAATAGCATCTAATATATATTTAATGACATCATTTGCCAATGAAATAATCTAACTAACTGTTCAAATAACTGTAACTGTAACAAATAAACGTTGTAACTGGAATTAGTTGACTACGTTGAAAAGTCAATTTTATGTCAATTTAAGGCATTATGTTTATTTAATATTATAAATGTCTGAACGGGTTTCTTTATAAAACCGTCAAAATTTTGTTTCTGTTTAGGGTCTCTTCATTTTGTTTCTGTTTTTGAGAAGCTATATTGATTTTCATATTTGCATTTACATACTTTTATTGCCATTTTATATCCTTAGATGCTATTTTCCTTAATTCTAATTTTTGATAGAATTTTAAATTTTAAAACCATATTAATTAATACCCAAAGTATAATTTTTGTTCATATTCGGTATACTGATTTCTCAATAAGTTCTGCAGCTTCTGAATTAGAAAATAACCAATTTATTCATTTAGAAAAGTTTTATAGCTCTTTTAGTACTTAACGATGTCAAAAAATTGGAAACTTCTTGTTATTTATCAGTTGAACACCATTTTTTGAAAAAGATAGTAATACAACTCATTTTTCAAGAGATAGATAATATATTTTTTGAACTTGCATCCAAATGTGAAGCAAATCATTTGATTCCGACGTCTTGGCACAGAGGTGTCTCCTTCGTGATTTTTGCATCCCGGGTTTGTGTCCCGGCCAATGCATGGTTGTTTTCTGTTCTATCAGGGAGGCGTGGGAATGCCCCCCCCCCTATAAAATGGAGCTGTGAAGTTGACACACATTTATCGAATGAGATAAATGTATGTTATTTTCATATGAGCTAGAAGTCAGACTTCTGCCTTTGGGTGCTCAAGGGTCAGATCCACAGAAGCTACTGAACTTTTCCTTCCGTTGTAAAGCGAACATGTCATCATCATCGTTAATTAAAAAAACCTATAAACCAGAAGGTTTTTTATTTTTATTTGTTTTCAGCCAAATAAAGCCAAATTTAATCCTTCTTTTCAAGCATTGTTTTGAAGGAAATTATCAAAATTTGCTCATTATAAATACTTACTCAATTATTCCAGAAAAAATTATTTGTAATACACATTAAATAATAAAAAAATATCTGAAACCTCTCCCCCTGATAAATATATATATATTAAAAACTCCATTACAAACAAAATATAAAAATGTCAAATCATTGTATTAAAAAATGTCAAGCTGTTATTCGCAGTTAAAAACTAATGAGAATAAATAGAATTATCTGCTCAATTTCACAATTTAGAAAAATAGCTGAATTTGTATCATTTGCTTCTTAAACAAATTTAACGGATAATTAAATAAGAGTCATAGCTCAGCACTTTAAAATAATTATAGAAACTGAAAACTTGAATAAACTATAAAAAATTGCCGTATACTTTTAACCTTTGAAAGGCACTAAATGTTTCCATTCAAAAGCAAATAAATAACATAATTTTTTTATCACAGAAACAAAACATAAACATAAAAAGCAGAAAGACACTTATATATTTAAATTTCGAAAATAATTTTAACATAAATAAAGTTTTATAATGAAATATGATATGCATATTTCAATATATCATGCCAGAACATCATTTCTTGAACGGCCAAGCACCACCCGCTCGTGCAAATCAAATTATATTTTTATTCATTTTCATTGTTTCATCGAATGAGTCACTTTAGTATTGCAAACGGTCCAAAAAACTTTGTCTCGAATTTATTGTTAAAAAATATTACATTTCCTATTTATTTCACTTTATATAATCACGTGCTCAAAATGACATTTTTCTAGGTTTTATTAGCTGTAGTCATTATCTTATTTTTTTTAATCAGAGCTTTTGTAAGCACAATGGCAACGCGGTATTGAAAGCCGATTTTTTGAAAGGCTCATACAGATAATAACATTTCAATTTTTCGCCTACGGTTTTTTGTTGGCGCTACAAAACATTATACCAAAAACAATATCATAATTTGGTGTTTGAATGTCCCGGGTTCAAATCCCGGTTCGGGCAGTGTTGTTCTTCTGTGTGATGTGTGACTGTGCCCCCCTCTAAAAAAAGGCCGTGCAAGCAAATGTGGTGAGTGTGTAGCTAAGTCGGACTCTTGGCCCTAGTTGGCGCTACTTCAAAAACAAGAGACGCTCATTCGGCTTAAATCTGCTGCTGTATCTGCGGGGGCCTTGACCATGGCAAGTGCCATTAGTAACAACAACAACATAATGATAAATATATAAAAGATTTGGGGGTTTTGAACTGTCAATTTTCAAAAATATAGTTACCATTTACCAGACACTGTGTTGATTATATGCAGTCCCCATTAACAATGTCGGATATCAAATTGAGAAACACGGCGTTATGCCAGCATTGCTCCGATGAGCAAAAGGTAGCACCAAGATTAAAAAAAAAGATTAAAATGAAATCTGCTATCCATATTTCAATGTTTCATGCCAGAACATCATTTCTTGAACGGCCAGACGCCACGTGCTTGTTCGAGTCAAATTACATTTTTATTCATTTTAATAGTTTCATTGAGTGAGTCACTTTGGTATTGCAAGCAATACAAAAAAAAAACTTTGTCTCGCATTTATTGTTTTAAAAAAATATCCCATTTCCTGTTTATTTATTTCATATAATCATAATGCTTAAACTGACGTATTTTTAGATTTATTTGCTGCTAACTTATTTTTTTAAGTTATAACTTTTGTAAAGGCAATGGCAACGCGTTATTAAAAGCTGATTTTTTGAGATGCTCCTGCAGATAATAATTTTTTTTTCGTCTACGGATTTTTGATGACGCCACATACTTCAGTCCCAAATTAACATCATGTTCTGAAATGATAAAAATATTTTCTCTTGAATTGAAATAATATAAAACCTTTTTTTGTTTTATGTTAGTTTCTGGCGCAAAAGCCATAAAATCGGTGCTATCTATCAACGGCAAAAATAGTTTAGGTTTTAAAAACTTTATATTTTGACTATAAGAAGATTTTTTAAAAATATTCAAAAAAAATTGACATTTTTTTATAATGAGAAAAGTTGCATTTAATATTTATAAAATATTTTTTCTGTTTTAATAACGATATCGAAGTAATCAATATTAATTCATGCCTATTTAATTACTTAATATAATGTCGAATTTGTAATATCAATTTGATGTATCGCAAAGAATGTATGTCTTATGTAAGATTTTATATTCAAAGCAAAATTGAAATATAAATCAATTAATGATGTTATCTGTATCAACATCAATAAAATCATATTTTACTTTCTAAATATATTATTAACCTTTTAACTAATGTCTTATATATACAAAAATGTAAAAATGATTAAATTATTTAATTCAAATGAATCGTCTGCTCAAAATTTTTCGAAGGAATACAAAATTCGGCTTACAAAATGCATATGAAAGCAGTTCGAACTTTTTCACATGTTCAAATATTTTTTTCAAAATTTGAAATAAATTAATTTTCAATGTAAAGGTATTGCTAAGTTAGATAAATAGGGTTTTCTGGATATATCAAAGGTGATGTAATATGCTACTACTTAGAATAGTTAAAAAAATGTAGTAATTTTTTCTGTCTTTTTTACATAAAAAAGACTGACCCCACACAATCAAACGTCTAAAAGTTATTAAGAATATAATTCAAATATTAAATCGAATAGCTTTAAAATTTCTTGAATAAAATTATATTTTAATTTCAAATTATATTAGCAATTTCCCTTGCAAATAAATGTTTGAAATTCAAACATGGAGAATAGCAGCAAACCTTTCAGAAATGGAAATTTCATTTTCATTCAATTAAAAATAAAAATGCATTTCAAGTTTGAAAAACAATTACGTTTCTTTTAATAAATGATAAAAAAAATAAAATAAAAACTTTTACTTTAGTTTAGAATTCTAAGAAATTTAACTTCGTTAATGCTTTCGAAAAAAAGAAAAGAAGTCCAATTTATTTAGGTTCTCGGAATTTAAATAAATTAAAGAAAATATTTGAAGGCAATTTTTTATTATTTCTTTAACTTCTTGTCAAAACAAAGCTTCTTAAAGAAGATTTGAATTCAATTTCTAAACTAGTAAAAAAATGTCTCAAAAGAACGCATTTTAAGCTAAAACTTTTCGAAAACTTCCTAATCGTGCCGTTGAAAGCGATGAGATTGGGGACGTTGAGTTTTGCTAAAGCCGTTTAGTTGTTGTTTATTTCTAAATACGTTCAGCCCTTTTTTCAATAAAAGGGGATAAAATCACCAAAGTAAAATAAAACAGCCAATTTGGTATAAAAAGAAGGTTAGGAAAATGCTACTTTAAAATAAATTGCAACCTAAAGAAATTTGTTCAAAAAATTTATTGTCATTCTATGTTTTATTATAACATTCGATGCTTTTTATTTACTTTAATTATATTCTAATGATCATTGAAATTATTTGAAAGATGCTAAAGAAAACATTAAAATTCCACTTTTCAAACAGCAGCATACAAAAAAAAAATTGAGAAATTTTTTAAAAATTTGCTATAAAAATTGTAATTTAATTTTTATGTTTATTTCTTTTATTTGATTCTTAATCCTTTTATAAGAATATAATATAAGCTAGTTGCAATATTTGAAAATTTGTGAATGATTTATATACTATTTTTTAGACAAAAAGGTAAAAATTATTGATAAAAAAACTTAATTGTTAATAATTTCCATCGAAAAACTTTTGCTATTCATCAAGTCTATTATCAGAAAGACATAAGATGTATAAATTGTGAGAGAATAAATTTAAAATCATGAAAAAGTTTTTTAAGATGTAAAGGAATATGCTAAATCATTATGACATCATAAATGAAAAATTTTAAAGAAAAATTTCAAGAAGATAATTATTTAAAAAATTCACATGGACTTTTGAGTTTATTTCTTTCCTTTTGGGTTCATTAATAAAACTAAGCATAGACCAGATACATTATTTTGATATTTGAATTAGTAAATTATTTTGTACCGCATGGAGGGTCTCGAGACGAACATGTGAAGCTAGGGCCAGTAGCCGAGTAACATGACCATAATACAAAAGTCGACTTCAGTATCGTAGATGTTATCTGGCTTATAAGGCTAGAGCCAAAGTACTCTCCCACCAGTGAGTCGGCGGAGAGACGAACGATTTTGTATCGTGCCAAGCGTTATGGTGAGTTGCTGCTTGCTTACGTCGAGTCTGACGAATTTGCTGCGTGTAGATGTCGCTACGACTGCTGCAGGAGGTTGTGCTGTCAAGGTCACCAATGTAGCGATTAAAGGTCAAAATACGAACCCGTGACGCTAGACCCAGTAACCGAGTAATATGACCATAATATAAAAGCCGACTTCGGTATTGTAGATGTTATCTGGCTTATAAGGTTAGGGCCAAAATTTATTATTTATTATATAGTCAGAAAATTTAAAATTCATGAACAAAGAAATTTAATTTTAAATATTTTCAATCGAAAACGTTTCGCTATTCATTACAGAATTCAGAGAGAGAGAAATTCTAAAACGTATAAGCATAAGATCTAAAACACATAAATTTATCGAATCCAAAATTCTTATAATATGTAAAAAAAGATAACTGAAAATGATATCTTAAAAATTAATTCGCCAAGTGTTATAAGAACTTATAACTAATTTATTATTTGTTATATGCTGAGAAAAAACTTAACATTGAAAACCAAATCGAGAAAAAGAAGAAGTAGAATTCTATCGGAATTATGGATCTTAATTTGTTACAAAAATAAATTATGGAGAAACGAGAAAAAAAAAAAGCTATGGGGCTCATTTGTAAGATATTAAAAGAAAGATGAGCCATTTATACAATTTGTCTTGTGTCTCCTTTTTCGATCATTCCATGTCAAGCTTTTCGTTTTATAATATTGCCAATAGCCTCCCATTTGGTTAGAAAGCTTTTTTCGCCAAGTTTATCCATGCCTTTAGTAATGACTATTCAGTGAAGTCGCCAAAGATAGAGGAGGCCAAAGCGTATCTTTTATATCTTAAAATCTTGCCAAAAACACGCATCAATCACAATCAAGCACTTTATTTGGCTGAGATTCAAGCAGTTTTCTTACGAAACATGGCCAAGTTGGCTGCGATATTTGGAAGATAGCATTGAATGTAGGATTTCCTCTTGGCTTTCACACAATATCTCATGCGTTTCCTTTTAGAAAACAGCAACAAATTTATGTTTTTGCGAAATAACAATTATTTCCGAACAGTTATTTCTTCTTTCTTCACGCTTCTGAAGACAAGAGTCTTTAACAGATACATTTTGCTTTCTCTGTGGTTTCGCTTTGGAAGAGTAATGATAAATAACATTCTCATTCTGCTTTCGTTTCATGAGTTTTTTTTATTCCATTTTAAAGTTTGTTTGATAATCTAAAAAATTCCAGTCCATTAAATTCTTTATATATAGGGTTTTATTTTAAGATCACACTTCTTTTTTTAAAATTTACTTTCTCCTCTTTATTTTTTCTCCTTTTGAACGGTTCTGTACATTAATGATATCCACTTCTTCGGAAATAAATAAAGTACACTTCAGGAAGAAATTCTCAGCGAATGGTATTACTTTCCTATTATGGTTTGAGATACCCAGGATTATTAAAACAAACAGCTAAAACAAAATTTTAAAAGTATTATGATATCATATACATAGTGATGAGTCACAAGTCTTTCAATACATTCACCTAAGAACTCACCCCTACGTCTTTACCTATCATTTTCTAAAACATAAGTTTTACAATGTATTCGAGGTATTTTGATATCTTTTATTAAAAATTAAAAAAAAATATTATTAAAAAATTCCCTTTTGAAGTAAGAAATTTTCTTAGCGAATAAAATGCCATATAGATAAAATTTTAAGTGTTCAATTATTTCAAGGCACTAAATTTTGCTACAACTGTGAGTATGAACTAGGAACTCTTACATAACGTAGTACTTAACACAGTGCAGAATACTATTTTGTACAAAATATATAATAATTTGTACAAAATACAGTATAATGTGTACAAAATATAATATTATTGTTTAATTATATTTATAATACTTGTTGATTTGCCACATTTTAATTTTAAAGTTTCAGGTTGTAAAAAATAGACACGGTAGTTGCCAGAATGACCAATAGATGTCAGCACAGTGTTTAGATTAAATATGTTTGACATTTCTGTGACGTTGCATACTGAGCTTTATCGGCGAGAGTTATTACGTTTTATTTGGTGGTGCTAACATTGAAAGGCATAGAGGCCTGGTGAAAGTTGAATTACAAATGTTGTTATGTATAAATTTTCTAATCGTTTTTATGTTTTGTGAATGTTTTATGTTGTGTGTTTATCAGACTGTGATTGTTATAAATAAACAAATTTTAATGTTATAAATAAATTGTTATAAATAAATAATTTTTAGAATAGTCACTAGTCTAAATTTTAATGACATCTCAATATCTCTTGTAAAGTGAGTTTTCAGTTACGTCTAAAAAGTGGGATTTCTTAAAAATACATTTCATATTTTATTTTGAAAACTTCGTTAGTTATCTAACAAACGTATAATAAAAAAATACTCATTGTAAAAAATGAATTTATATTACCAGATAAAACAACATTCGAAATTGCACAATCAGATTATTGATTCACAGTATATCAAACGATGAATTCGATTTCAGCATACTGAACAGTGTGTTGATGAATCTAATTTTATATAGATGGCAATTAATTATAATAATTGGATACTCGTAATATTTGCCTGGAAAATTAATTCTCATAACAAAATTCTTGAATGAATTTATTACACATATTCTCTAGACAAAAAACTCAATTCACAAATAGTTCTTGAAAAAAAAATTCACTAATTTTTTTTACTTTTAGATTATTGTAAAGGCCGAATAGACAGCCTCATTTTTCTCGACTACACAAATCAATAATCATATTTTGGACTGAGCATCAAA
>JAOUZG010050066.1:290722-303232 GCA_026289955.1 Argiope argentata | reverse complement strand
AGCTAAGTCGTACTTATGTGACTAATTGGCGCTACTTAGCAAACAAGATACACTCACTCGACTTAAAACTATTAATCTTAGAACTGTTAACCTTAGAAACTGTTATTATTTTCTTGGTAGATGGATGTAAAATAATAATGTATTTCATTTTCTGCAACCTAATATGAGGTGCTATATAATATATATTAGTTCTGAGTACTATATATGAGGCGTCTGAATAAATACAACTTAGCCACACACTCATCACATTCGTTTGCACAACCCCTTTTTACATGGGGGTAGAATACTATATATGAGGCGTCTGAATATTCTTCCATGTAAAAAGAGGCTGTGCAAGTGATTGTGATGAGTGTGTAGTTAAGTCGTACTTATGTCTCTATTTGGCGCTACTTCACAAACAAGAGACGCTCACTCGACTTAAAATTGTTGACAGCCACTAGCTTATTGCCCATGGCCATTAGTAACAAAAACAGAAATGTTATTAAATATTAACGTAATCATATTTCTAAATATATTATCCTAAATATTTTTTTGGTGTTACTTAACTTTAGCTTTCAGAGAAATCTGAATTTGCTTATAAAATTTTATTTTTGCGTTTTAAAAATCTGAAGCTTTAACTCTAATATTTTCCCCTCACATCATGACAACATAAAATATGTTTGACAAGCGAAAATGAATACTTCTCCACAGTTAAGCGAAAGGCAATTACGCAGAATTAACTGCACACCCTAACGGACCCCTGATTTATGACCGAATACCTCTCCAAGTTATTAAACATACTTCGCGGCAGTAGAAAACATATTATAAATTTCTTCCAAATTACGGCGAAGCTCTGCAGGTAATTCTGAGATTTTAATTATGCTTACCCACTGGTCACAGCTGGTCTTATTTTAATGGATACTCGTGTAGTGAGTCTTTAATTTATGTTCGCTTGAGAAATTTCAGATTTTTAAAAAAGAATCTATGCTTTTTTATATTTTTTTGTTGTTGTATAATACAGAAGACGTTGCTAGTTCATGTTTTTTGAGTAACTAAATCAGCGCATATTGTGTTGTGCAAAAGAAGCAGATTTTCTTCTTATTTTGCAGTGTAGGGCTGAAAGCTAGGGAAATCGATATTCCTTAAATTTACTTTTTATTATAAATAATCCATCATAAAAAAGGTAGTATTTATTATTTTTAATCAATTATTTATCATCAGCGTATAATTTAATTCTTCATTTCATTTGAGTCGAAATACAAGGTGTCAAACGACCCTACTTTATAGTTGTCTACAGGCGAAACTATTGTTCAGAAAGCTATGAAATTTTGTATAGAGCTTAGCAAAGGAATGGGAATTTGTTTGAGCGAACAAAAAAATAGTTCAAAATTTCGCCACCGGAGACAGTTTTTCAAGTGAATTACACTTTACATTTTCAAGTGAATTACATTTTTGACAAACTTAATTACGACAAAACATGTTGCATCATTTTCAGCTACCATCTGGAATCGTAAAATAGAGGAGCTCCATCTTGCATGAAAATTGTACTCAAAAGGCATTTACATGCTTGCAAATCCGGGAGATTTTTATTCTGAATTAATGATGCATATCGCTCTCCGATGATCGAGTATGTTACCTGACCTTTCACACTTTTTTTAAAAAGAAATATTCTATTCATAATTGATAGATAAAGATATCTGATAATCATAAAGAAAAGCAAAAGAGCTTATACAATTTCTTTTCACTTATTTCTTTTTGATAAGTTTTTTTTCTTTGAAAAATAAAGAACACTTCTCTGAAAAGGAAAGTTTTAGCAGTCAAAAAAATCAAAGATATTATAAAATAAAATTGTTTGGGTGTTTTTTTATATATAAAATATAATACAGATATTTCCAGAATATTTTATAGTGGGTACACAATTTCAATACATTGAATAATCTTTTTAGTTCCGAACACATAAAACAAGATTGAAAAACATGTAAAAGAGCCTGTTTGCTTTCAGAAATGATATACGAGTCCGAATTATAATAGGGATATTCAAGTCTCATTCTAACCGACCGAAAAATTGTGTTTTATAAGCTTCTTATAAAAAGAAGTAATAAAATATATCCCACAAATATTTTTCCCACAACAAAGTAAAATGATCTACAAAATATATGGTTTATGTACCTTTTTTTCAGAAATTACTTCTGAAACGCTCATAGAAAACTGGAACAGACAATTTTTCTGACATATTCGAAATATATATTCTGAATTCAAAGCGGTTTTTCTAAAGGTTTTTGGTAGAGTCTTTCTATTTTTTACCATGCAATTGCACAAATCCTTTCGACAAAATAAAAATATTTCTTTAGGAGATCCAAATTTAGTCCTAGTTTGTGTGATGTATTATAGACCTTAGGATTAAAAAAATCAACATTTCTTTTTCAAAATACTTAAAAAATTATTTTTCATTCTTGTGTTTAGTTTTTTTTTTTTTTGAGTTGTAAGAAATTTTCCTATTAATTCAATTTAAACATAATTTTAAATAAAGTTTTACGACCGATATATTTATATAACTTAAATAAATTACAGCAATTGTTGAATTTTTTTTAAAAAAATTCGTTTATTTTATTGTTATAATAATAGCATATTTTAACTTTTAAATCTTAAGATAAACTAAAAGAAAAGAACTAAGACTTAAGACTTTTTATTCGTATAAGTATCAGGTTGGCTCCAATACAACATTTTTTTTACATTACTCACACATAAATATGGTATTTTTATTCCAAACTATTCTTTTCATTTCAGTTTCCAAACTATTCTTTTCATTTTCATATAGAATGTATTAAACTATACCAGAAAGCTGTGAAATAAATCTTCCAGCAATATTGCTGGCTGGATCAAGTTTCTCTTTCGCGAAGAAATAAATTCGATTACTCCAAGAAAGTTGAAGTTTGATTCAGCTGGGAGAGTTGAGTTGTCACCGCCAAAAGACAAATTGCCCTATTTTGAATTCAAGACAGGTACGGGGAACGAAATTATTGCACTTAGAATTACCAAGTCGGAAATTTCTAAATCAATATTTGGAGAGAGAAATAAAATAGGAAAAAAAAAGCAAGAATTTACTTTCCTCTGATATTGACCGCTTTATTTCTGAAAGTACATTTCTTATCACCTTTCAACAGCATTATTTTTTTCATTCAGCATTCTTTTAATTGATGCGATTTTATAAAAATATTTTTCTTCTTGATGCCCTTGTTGCTTCAAAATATCTGACATAATGTAATTTCATTGTCTGGATTTTTTTTAAAGTTGAGTGTTGATTCCTAACTTGGTTAAAATCGAGCAATTCAAGTAGCGTGGCATATATTCGTTGATGTAAAATTTATTAGCTTTTAAAAATTCTTTTGAAAAAAAATTATCATAAATTTGCAGAAATGACTCTTAGAGGAGATTTATTTATCAAAAATGTATATTTCTTTCCTTAAATTTTGTCCATTTAAGGAAAAAAATGAAACTATTTTAAAAATAGCGCATCCATTATTTGAATCTTTGTTTACCACCAATAAAGCATGCTCTAATGTTACTAAAATCCTTTGTTGAGTTAAATTATAGTTAATTTAAAAAAATATTTCTTATCAACTTTTCGTTTAGAACATTATTTTGTCCTGTCAATATTCCCATAATTAATCAGATTTTTCAAAAAAATGTTTTTTATCTGGATGCCATTGTTGCTTCAAGATATCTGATAAGCTATAATTACATTGTCTGTGATTTTTTTAAAAGCTTGAGTTTGAATTTCAAACTCGTACTTAAACTGACAAATACAATATTTTAAAATTTAAATAGCATGGCATATATTTGTTGATATACAAAATTAATAGCATTTAAAATATTTTATAAAATAATTGAATATAAATATCAAAAAAATGTTCATATAGATGATATGTTTTTCAAAAAATTTATAAGTATTTAAAATATTTCTTTCTCTAAATTCTGTCAGTTTAAGCATTTAAAAAAGTATTTTTATTCTTTTCTCAAGTATTTTTTAAAATAGTATAAATTCCTTTTTTTTCCAATATTTTGATCTTTGTGTTGTTTGTACGAAAAATATAACAAAAATATCTTTTTGAAATAAAAAAAATTACATTGAATTCCCTTGACAAAAAGTTTATTTCTTTGATAAAGCAGAATGTTCACATCAAACATTTAATTTTTCTAAAAGTAAATAAATTATTAACATATTAAATAAACTGTATTATAAGATTTAAAAAGTCGGAGCGTTTCAACTTTCTTTAATGCCCAAAATTAAAATTCTACGTTTTTAAGGATTATATGAACTTTAATTCCTCCATAAATTGCCTAACCTAATTCTTAGCCAAATGAATGCTAATGACTGCGAGATCATATAATTATTAAATTATATCTAAGGACAATTTTAAAGCAGCTATCGTCAACTCATTTACCAATATCTCCTTTAATAAGCACGAATTGACATCGGGATATGATCAAAATGACTTCTCATTCACATACACGTGATGTACGCTACTACCAAAAATTAAATATATTTAAATCAATGTTCGAAACGCGACATTATATAATATGCCAAGGACTTACTTTTCCATATACGAAAAGATTAGGTTTTTTACTATTTCCTAGTAACAGGTCAAGTATGATATAGCAAAAAAAAATTAGAAAAGGAAATTAGAGGCAATCAGAAAAAACTTTAAAAAAAACATGTTAGTAACATAAATTCATTTTCATAATAAATAATTTGAAGTTTCATTAATGTGAACATTAAAACAAAAATGATTTAAAAGACATTACAAAAATTAATACACTAAGTAATAAACCAAATGTTAGAATGGGAAATATTAGAAAAGCTACTCTGTTGAAAATAGAGTATAAATATGAGAAGAAAACTAGAATTCGATTTATATAATTCTGTAATCAAAACGGTTATAGGAAGATGAGATATGAATATTATGTTAAAACATAGAAACAAAAGTTATTTTTATTATTTACTTTCAACGAGAAAATTAATAATTTTCTTTTTTATTTCGGAGATATAGAAATTTATTTCTGAAAGGACAAATAAACATTGTCAAAGGACACGCATTTCACACATCTTAGCTCTTTCATTTACGATATGCTACCAACGTAAAAAACATCAACAGAAAACGTTAGTTTTACGACTTTGAAATGGTTGTGTAATTCCGAAAACCATTCGAAAGCAATAAATTGCTTTCAGATTTCCCGAAACCAATCCACAAATATCAAAAAATCTCTAAAAAGACATTTCCGAGAGCATAGGAATGATTTTTAAAAATATAGGTCAACCGATACACGGACTATTTCATTTTGAAACTGGGAGAAATCTCTCAGCTTTTTGTCACGGAGCTGGAGTTGAGGAAAGGTTTATCGCTCTCTTGATAATACAGTTTTTTTTTTTTTGATAAAGAAAATGATCTCATATCTTCAAATAGGTTTCAAAAGTAAAGTATCATCAAGATATCCTTTACCAAATCTTCCAGAAAATGGAAAAAAATACCCATTCATAAAATAAAACGGAATCAATTTATCCGTTGCGGATATTTTCTCCTGCCTCATTTGCATATACATTTTTAGTTGAAATTACCTACAATTTGAAGTAAAAATTGATTTACTGCGCATAAGCAAAGAAAATTTTATAAGAAATTGAACAATTCTTTTTTATGTTTTTAATAATAAGTAGAGCATCATTTATTGCTTCAACAAACATTTAAAAATTGATTATAATATTAAACGGTATAAATTTTTTAATTATAATTTATGTTTGAAAAGGCATTGTAAATAATTTTACTTATTAACACACTATAAGGCTGTCGGATATTTATATGTTTTTCTTTTTTAGTATTTAATGTTAAAAAAAACATTCCACATGTTTAAAAAATTGTTTTGGCATCTATTTAAAATAAATGCTTCCGATAGAAATGTTGTTGTTGTTACTAATGTCACTTGCCATGGACAACCCCCCGCTGATACATCAGCATATTTTAAGCCCAAGATATGCGTCTCTTTGAATTTCCAAATAGCGCCATTTAGGGCGAAGGGTACGCTTTAGCTACAAGCACGTTTAGGGGGCGGACTTCATTCATGCATATTCATTCATTCAACTCAGATCGTAATTTAGATCAGGAACAGAGAATGATCACTTTTGACCCAGCACTACACTCCCAGTGGCATTACTCTCCACATGGAGGACTTTGCGACCACGACAGATTTAACCATCACCAGCCACCACACATTCGGGGAATCTGTTGGCCGGTGAGTTTCGAACTCGTAACCTAAGGAGTACGAGTCCAACGCTCTACCAACTAGGCTATCCCGGCCCCTTTCGATAGAAATAGAAAAGCGATGCAAAATTACCACTTCTTATAATTACAATCTGATAATTAAAACTGTCATAAAATTATGTTTAAAATAGAATAGGTTGCATTTTTAATTAAAATGCGCAAGAAATATTTTACTTTCTAATAAATTGGAAGAAAAATAATTCCATTACAAAAGTTGAAACATTGTCATATATATGTTTTGTTAACAATTGAAAAAGAAATTCTCTAACATTTTTGTTATGACGAATTTCTATCATTTTAGATATTACAGAGGAATTTCTCAATTGCTGCTATTAATTTATTCATAACTGTGGAATTCATTTTAAGCTCATTTTGGAAAAAGATTTGCATGCAAGATGAAAATTGTATGAAAAAGAAAAGAATGTAGCAAGATAGGTAATATGCTGTTTATTTAGTGTACTTAAGCATTTTTATTATTAAAATAATAATGTGTTACTGTTTACTTTTTATAATTAATGCGAGTTTCTAAGTTTGAGTGCTAAATCCTCTTTTGATTTAAATAGCCCTAAAAGATGTTTTGATTAAAAATTATAGCAGTAAAAGAAATATATAAAAAGTTTTAAAATATATTTGATACTAAAAATATTAAAAATTTTATTGCTGTTTCTAATTACAGTCGATAAAAATTTTAAGCAAATAATACACCTCCTTATTTAATTAAAAGAAAATACTGTATACTAATAAAAAAATTTTAAAAAACTCTTAAATTTCAAAAAGATTTTTTTAATTCTGTTTTTTTTTAATATTTCATTTAGTGTGTTATGACCAGAAGAAAAGAACATAAAGTTATAAAAATTATTAGAAAATAGAGTTGGGTTGAGTTGAATTAGATGTTTTATGGCACAAAAGACATTTTCGGCCAAGCTGCGTCATATTCTCGAGTTAAAATATTTGTATCAATTTACAATAAAATCAAGATATGGGATAGTTGCAAAATCTAAATGTCCAAAAGTTTAAAACTGCGAGTTATGAAAAAGCGTAACAGCGATGTAAGATACTGTGCTAAAAAGTGCAAAGTACCATAATTTACATCATTGTTACGCTTTTAAAAATATTGAAACATATATTTTATTCTTCTCTATAAAAAACATTAAAATTTTCAAATTAATTTTCGATTTTGATAAAAGATGAATTCTTCTTTAGGTATAATTACAGATTTTTATAAAAATGAAATTGCATAGATAATGACAATGCGATTTGTCATTACATGTTTGATCAAACATTTTATTGTTTGGTTTTCAACGTATAAACTCCTTGTAGGCCGCAAGGCCTAAAGGTGTATGTCATTTCACAATTAATACTAGAATAAATTTCAAATATGAAGACATATGCGCAAATGCAAATACACAAAAACACACAAAGTAAATACAGGAAGTTATTCACATACTAACAGAAACACACAGTAGATGATATAATACAGTTGAAGAAGCATGTAAAATAAAATAAAATATTCAAAATACAAATACAAAAGAAAATATGCTTATAACAAAGTTTTGGAAAAAAATCCTACCTCTTTGCTTTGAAGGAAATCTGCCAATAATTACAATTCTAATTAAAAAAATTCTAATACAGATTGGATAAAAATGAGAAATTTAATGTAAAAATTATAAACCGTCTTTAAATTTGAAAATTTAAGAAGAGTTCATATCACATCATATAATACCATATTAAGAAAAAAATCTAACCGTTTTCTTCTTCAAATTCACATTAATTAGTTATTTACAATTCATAAATAAAACATTATTACCATAAGTTTATTTAAAAATTACAGGTGGCCGACATATTCTCATTGATATTTCTTTTTTTATATATTTATAACTCATTAATTTAATGAATGCTTCTATTAATTAATTAGTTTAATTATAGTTCCTCTCTTGATTATAAAGATATATTTTAGTAAAAGCTGTTCTTTTTATGCTGCTTTTAAATTAAAAGCAAACATTCGAGCAAAGTTTAAAAGTAATTAAATCGTTTGCTTCGAATAAGAATTCAAAAGAAAATATTTTTTCCAAAACATTCTAAAAAAAAGAATCACTTTAATGCGGTTTGACCACAAAGAAAGACGTTGAAATTAAATGCTTTTGTGCAGAATTAATTTAAAGAAAATAGTTCTTGATTTATTGTTATTTTTCTTCCCATTTTTGTATGAGAACGAGCTATTTTGTAAAAATGAAATTACGTTTTTAATTAAATGATAAAGGTAGAAAGGGATTTTTTCTTTAACATTCAAGAAAATATAAATCAAAATTTCGTTGCCAGAAACTAGGATATAGGACAGAGTTTTTCTAAAGATGTTTCCAATTTTGTTTAAAAAAACATTAACATCGCATGGGAAAACTAAATTTTTATTAGAAGATAAGAAAAGAAGTGAAAAGTTTGCTTGAAATAAAAAGCATTAGCAGTCTACGTTAGAAAGAAAAAAAACTAAATTGATGTTAAATGTTGTTCGTCACCACTTAAAAAATTATTATTGAGAAATAATTAAAACAATTTTAAAATTTAAAATTTTTAATAAAATAATTGATCCTTTAATTGGCAAAATTTATAATTAATTTATTTTAATATTTAAAATGTTTAAATGATTATCACGCATTTTTGTAAATAAGATTTAAATTTCAGGATTATACCAAGGTGCTGCCATGAATTTACTTTTAAAAATTAAGAATTTTCAACACTTGCGTTACATTTTTCAGTGGAAATTAATCATAATTAATTGAAATTCAATCTTATATTCAAGCATACACAAATACCATAATTTGAAAATCAGTTTCATAATGCCGTACATCTGTACCATAATGTTCTTATATAATTTGATGTACAGTTAGGACATTAAATTATTTTAAAAACATATAACTTACGTCATATCAAATGATAAAAAGAAGAAATACTTTTAAATAGAGAACTTATGCTCGCACGCAAACATGCATTTGCAAAATCTGGATAAAATGGTACAATATGTACACACAAATTTGGTACAAAAATCGTATTCGGCAGTACATAGATGAATTTTCATATTAATCATATATCAGAATAATCTATATGGTAATGAGATTCAATAGTAAAATTTTCTACATTTAATGAAATTATCGCACATTATGTATGCATGCAGGAAAAATTACATAATTATATTGCTTAGAAGCATATCTTATTTCGCCTTGCATTTAACAATCAATAGTAATATCAGTTATGAGTATTGAAATGTTAATTAATTAGTATAATAAAATAAAAAAATAGTTGTTCTTTTCCACATTTAAAAGCCAAAGCAAATCTTATTTGCTCTAACGAGTCAGTTATGCATATCACAGGTACTAGCGCAGGGCAGTTAGAATTATTTATGTTCATTCGTGGATGATATTAAAGAAATGTTATAAAATCTAGAATTAAATTTGCCGAAGAATGAAGGAAACAGAGAAGTGAAATCTTATCTCGGTAGAATTCAAATGAAAATACAGTAATGACTAAGGATTAACTCATAATTTTTTATTAGCTTACCTGATCTTCAACAAAAGGGTTTTGTTTTGTGATGTAAATATAAAACAATAAACTTCAAGTTATTCCAAATCAAAATACAACGTTTATTGATATCCATATTTTACATCATTGTAATTACACCAATATTTCTACTATTTCTTAGGATAGTAGTTTGCAATTACTCGAAGAATTTTGAGAAATGATGAGCATACACATTTAATATACTAGTTAAGAAATAAAATTGAAAAATAATATAAGCATATAATTTTATTAATTACGTAGTATGTAGTATAACTCATAAGATATAGCATTTGTAGATTTCCAACTCAATAAATATTGTAGATTTTCATATTATCTTTGAAATGCATGATGAATCATGAACTATGGAAAAAATAAACGAAATGTTCTAATCGAGAATCTGTTGAACCTATATATCAAATAAGTTACTATATTTGATGTGTAGGTAACTTCTAGTAAATGGTTACTTCTTAAGAGAAGAATCGGTGGCACCATGCAGGCGTCCTGGCATAGAGGTAGTACGTCTTCCTCTTGATATGGGCATCTCTGGTTCAAATCCCAATTCGGGAATCGTTGTTTTTCTGTGTTCTACCTGTAAGGTGTGTTAATGTGCCCTCTGTAAAAAGGTGCTATGCTAGCGAATGTGATGGTTGAGTAGTAAAAGTCGTACTCTTGGCCCTAGTTGGTGATACTTCAAAAACATGAGAAGTGGATTAGGCTTAAATCACTGATTACCTAAACGAGCTTGTCACTGCAAAGGGCCATAAGAAACACCAACAACTTCTTGTTGTTGTTGTTACTAATATCACTTGCCATGGACAAGCCCCGCTGATACATCAGCAGATTTTAGGCTGAAAATATACGTATATTGTTTTAAAAGTAGCGCCATCTAGGACCAAGAGTACGACTTAGCTACACACAGGTCACAACCCTTTTTAGGGGGCGGACTACATTCACGCAAATTCATTCATCTCAGATCGTAATTTAGACCTGGAACAGGGAACGATCACCCCTGGCCCAGTACCCCCAGTGATATTACTCTCGATATGGAGGACTTTGCGACCACGAACAGATTTAACGAGTACCAATCGCCACACATTCGGGGATTCTTTTGGCCGGTGAGCTTCGAACCTGTAACCTAAGGAGTACGAGTAAAACGCTCTACCAACCAGGCCATCCCGGCCAAAAAGTTCTTTTTACCAACAACTTCTTTAACATCATAATGAAACAAATTCATTTAGAAGTTCAACATACTTTATCCAATCACAATTGAATATTTTATTAAAAATTCCATTTTTACAAACTTTAAAAAAAATAAAATTTTCAATTATCTTAATTCCATTTCCATATAATGTTTTTCTCTAATTCTAAATGTTTAAAAAGAGTATTTATAATTTAAAATATAGCTTTTTTATTATTTTAATTGCAATGCACATAAATACGCTTATCTTAACAGTGAAAGCATATTTTTGAGTGTGTGATACCATTGCTAAAAATTTCAGGATACGTTTTAAAATTAAGAAATATAAATCAAACGTAAGACTTTATTTTACTGATATGATTGTAGTAGAGATTTAAAACTTCTTAAATTTTTGATTGTAATAACCATTAAAATGCGAGATAATATAATTATATGTTTTCTAAATAATAAGGGGGAAATAAAAATTTAGACAGACAAAAAATATGAGTATGAATGTCAAAATAGTTTTTAAATAATGAAGAAAATAATGTAAGAATAAATTAAAGAAATAAGTAAACCTGGAAAAAAGCAACTTGAAACAGGAAAAAATTTGCTTTAGTATTTTTCACAAATTGTTCCTTGAAAGAAAATTTAAAGCAAACGGAAAGTTTTATTCTTTTACTAATATTCCAAATTATTATTATTATTATTTTTTTACAAGAACAATTTTTCAGAAACAGGATTTCGAAAAAATGGAAGGTTTCATTCGAAAAATAAATGGAAATCGCTGTTAGATATAAATGACTTTTTCTTTGCAATACCAAGATTTTTTTTTCTTTTGAGCGCAGAAATATGTTCTTCTATTTGTGTAGAAATTTCATTTGAATATTTTGCATTGATATATTTCAACTTCGATTAAGTCTTCTTTATTAGAAACTGAATCTAATTTAAATTATTACTTTGGAATATTTTTCTTTTAGTACTAAAGAAGAAAGATTTTGACATTCAAAATGTTTGTCTGATCTCCTTAGGGTATCCAATGGGAACAAGAATGAGCATTTTTTTAAACCATCAAACGTAAGTATGCGATTTCAGTTAAAATATGTTTTAAATGTCTTGAATAATATTTTATGCTTCTACATTAAATAAAAGAGCAACCAAAATATTACGATTTTTTTGTTTATTCCCTTTAGTTTCTATTAGTTACATTTATTAAAGCATTTTTGGCAAATTGATATTTTAAAGTTCTATTCTTCTGCTTTAAAAAGTTACGAAGCTTTCCATTTTTTAAAATTTTACTCATTGACAATTTAAAGAAATGTTATCCTTTGATTGACCTCATTCAGTCATATGAGATGTAAAATAATGATTTATATCTTCTATTGAAGCAGGATTGGAGTGAACATTTTTCATCATCTACTGAAATAGGATTTGTGTGAATATTTTTCATCATCTACTGAAGCAGGATTAGAGTGAATATTTTTCATC
>JAOUZG010050066.1:274131-290712 GCA_026289955.1 Argiope argentata | reverse complement strand
ATCTACTGAAACAGGATTTGTGTGAATATTTTTCATCATCTACTGAAACAGGATTAGAGTGAACATTTTTCATCATCTACAGATGCAGGATTAGAGTGAATACAGAAATTTTGTTTAAAAAACTAATGTGAACGTTTTAATTAAATTTTTCAGAGAGTTCAATTTACATACATAATTTAAGGAAATTCGTGATTTCACAGAGTATTTCTGACTTTGCTAAAAAAAAGCACAACACGAAGAAAAAATTCGCCATGTGGTGTTTTTTTAAAGATTTTAATAAATAATCAAGCTTTTAAACTTTTATAGGCCCTTAAAATTATATTAATTATAAAAAGAATTAGTATTTTAGTGAATAAACTTTAAAGGGAAAATAATGAAAATTAATTTCCTTTGGAAATTTTATTTTTAAGTTGGAATGTATTTTGAAAAATCATTTATAATAATTTTAAAGAGAGAAAATACTCATTTTTAAAAACATATTCATATACTTTATCAACATATTACTCTATTTTGTATTTAATCTATAAAGCACCTGTGTCTTTTCATTTTATGAATTTCATTACATCTATTTCGTTTTCAAAAAGAATATTTTTTTCTGCAGCTTATGTTTAGTCAATGGTACTGACAAAATATAATATTAATATTTGTTTAGTTTTCAAAATGAATAATTCGTTTCCCAGTTTATATTTAGTCAATGATACCGACTAAATATAATAATATTTGTTAAATTTTCAAAATGAATAATTATATTTACAGCTTATATTTAATCAATAATGGAGATTAAATATATATATTTTTTAAGTTTTCAAATGAATGATTCGTTATGCAGCTTATATTTAGTCAATGATAGAGATTTAATAAAATATTTAATATTTGTTTAGTTTTCAAAATGATTAATTCGTATCCCAGCTTATATTTAGTCAATGATATAGACTAAATATGATATTAATATTTGTTTAATTTTTTTGTAAAATTCTTTCTGTGGCTTATATATAAACAAAGGCAATGGCTCATTTGGATTTCATGCTCATATTATACAATAAATTGTTAGATTACTTGAGAAATAATTTAAAATACCTTGAGTTCTACTCTTAATTATAAAATTTTTTCAATTTATACCTTAATAACAGGTAATTACTTGTTTTTATAATATAACATATTTTTGTATTTTTAAAGCTTATTTCTGAATAGATTAATTTTAATTAATAAAATAGCTTATAATTACTATATTTGAAGGGTAAAAATGATACTAATAGAATTAGAAATTTTAGCCTAATATTTATAAATAAATATATAATTAAATTAAGATTTTTTGAATCCTAAGCTAGTTTTTCCTGTTATTGAGTTTGCATACCTTCCATTAAATTAGGCAATTATTGATATGAAATTTGATTGTTTAAACCCATAGATGACTTTTGTAATAATAGAATATTTTGAATTCTATAGTTTTAACATTCTTTAATGGAATGACAAATCAAATTTATAAAATTAATAATTAATAAAATAACTTGCAATGACTACATTTAAAGAGTAAAAAATATTAACTCAATTAGAAGTTTTAGCCGAGTATTTATAAATTAGAATACAAAAAAAGTGAGGTGTTTTTCATCCTAAGTTATTTTTTCTTATAATTACTTCTGAGTACTTTTCATAAAATTAGACAATTTGTGATGTGAACATTTATTGTTTAAATCCATAGATGATTTTTGTTATAATAAAATGATTTAAACTGTATAGCTCTGATAGGATATAAATGAATGACAAGTCAAATTTAAGCTTTCTTGTAGAACTTAAAACATTAATCATTAATTAATAAATAGCTTATAATGACAACACTCAAAATGTAAAGAAATATTGATTTGGTTTGAAATTTGTTGCTGTGAATTTATAAACATGCTATTAGATAAATGTTTTTTAAAGTCTGAACTTAATTTTTCTTATTATTGTATTTTATTAATTTAGGCAATTAGTGGTGTAGATATTTATTATTTAAATGCTGTATAACTTTTGTTTTTACAGAATATTTTAAATTCTATTATTTCAACATGATTTGAGCATGACAAGTAGAATTTAATATTTCTCATAGATATCATGAAATAAATAAATAAACTGCCTTTAAAATAAATCGATATATATGAAATTAATCTGATTTTTAGATTGCATATGATAAATTTTCTGCTCGTGATTTTTCTTTTAAACCCATTTACGCACACATTGGCTTTGAATTGAGATTTATATCTTTTATAGGTCTAAAATTCCAATAAAAATAAGCAACAAGCTGTGAGTTAAAATTCTCAACTGTCTCATAAACCGAATCAACTTTGTAACACTTCTGAGCAAAGGCCCCTGATACAAATTCGATTACCCGAAGAAAGTTGCAGTTTAAGACATCGGGGGCAGTGTTGAGTTGTCACCACGAAAAGATAAATGGCCCCACTTAAAATTCAGGACACAGCCGGGGAGCGAAATTATTACACTAAGAATTACCGATCCGGAAATTTCTAAATCAATATTTGAAGAGGAAACGGAATAAGAAAAAGGCGAGAAACTTTACTTTCCCCAAATATTGACCGCTTTATTTCGGGAAAAGCATTCGTTTTTATGTGTCACAAGGTTATTTTTTCCCACTCCACATTCTTTTGAATTATTCTGTTTGATTTATTTTTTATTTTTCATAATATCTTTGAAATTTATAGAGCGTCGAATGTAATTTAAAAGAAATAAAATAAACACATGAAAAACTTATTTGAAAAGACAGAATTTTTAATTTATTAGTAACACATTTCTTTAATTTATTCACCAATTTCTAAATAATGCAGAATTGTCTAGTTTTTGAATAGGTAAAACTCTGAAAATATTTATACACTAACTTTTTGGTATAAACTTTAAATTGAATTTCCATAAAGTGAGTATTTTCGCCAATTAATCTACGAAATTTTGTTTTTCTAAATAAATATGTCTTTTTTCTTTTTATTTAGAAGTTTTAATGAAAATTTTTAAAATTTTAAATAAAAAAGCCTTTTTTATTTTTTTAGGCCCTTTAAAAATAATAAGCCGACCCACCTAGAAAACACACAGATAAAAAGCTGAATGACGAATCGTCGAATCAGCTACACTGGCGGGAACTGTGGTTGAGTCCTAAGAACCATCACCAGCCACGATGCAATCCTTCCCTGAGGGAGTACGTTCTGTCATCAATGGGAGGTGCCAGATCAGCATCTTTTCATGTATAGTTCAGGATGGAGAGAAACAAACACCAAGCCGGAAGCTTCTCATGCTAACTGACGAGATTCCACCAGGAGTAGAAATAAAAATAATACTACCTTTGATACGTTATAGATATTTATCGTACCCCAAATATTTATCAGTGCAATATTCTTGAAAATAATATTTTTTCTTCTGTCTGCATTTTTTTCTTGGATTTGTATGATTCCAACATTGTAAAATTAGTACTCATTTTTTAATGTGTTAAATTAGTAATAAAGTTAAATTATTAAATAATTTTTATACGAGATATACAATGGTACAATTCGTAATAAATATATACAATTGTACAAATTTAAATAATTAATAATATAATTTTTTTAAAGCAGGCAAGGTACATGTTTCAAGAAATATATTCATTTCTCTAAAATTAAATCTTTAAAAAATATTTTTATGCATATTATCAATGATGTAGTATTCACTTTGATAAACAAAATTCATTTACAAATAATTATTATTAAAATGAAAAGTTTTACAAAAAGCTATTTAAAAAAATGAAATATTTCTTTTTATTGTGTCAGAACATGATGCTATTTTGGAAATAAGGTTTGTGGCGTTAACGAAAATTCGTGTGTGAAAAAAAAATTATTATCTGCACGAGCATCTACAAAAATCAGCTTTTAATAACGCGTTCCCTTTGCGTTTACAAAAACTTTTATTTTTAAAAAATAAAGTTAATGACTACAGCAAATAAAACCTAGAAAAATGTCATTTTTAGCACGTGATTATACGAATTGAAATAAATAGAAAATGTGATATATTTTTAAACAATAAATGCGAGACAATGTTTTTGGATCGTTTGCGATACTAAAGTGACCCATTCTATGAAACCATTAAAATGAATAAAAATATAATTTAGCTTGCACGAGCACGTGGTGCTTGGCCGTTCAGGAAATGATGTTCTGACATGATACATTGAAATATGCATAGCAGATTTCATTTTAATTTTTTTTATTAATATCGATTTAAGTTAGATTTCAAATGTGGGAATTTCAATACCACTATTTAGACCAAAATTCAAAATACAGGAACTCAACATACTACTAATTACTTAAAATATGTAAACGATAGTTATTGCCTTCAATAAAAATATAAAGGTTTTAATTTGTAAATGCAGAAACTAAGTTTAGACTCCATTTTGATCAAAATAATTTAATGCTTAGACCTTACTAGGGTCTAAGCATGTATCATGAATTGATGTATTGATCTATATTGTATCATGAATTGATGAAATTATTAGACATTCTGAGTGTCATGAAATAATTTTAAGTTATAATGCATATGTATTTGGACTTTTTGCACTTATGATTATACACAGGAAAAAACATGTTAATCGTGATTCCTAATTTTTTTATACTTCCGTTATCTAAAAAACGAAATATAAAAAATATTCTCAACAGCTAGAAATTGTTCCAAAAATCCATCCTAAACTTAAACTCGTTTACTCATTTTCCGAAACGAATCCATAAAATGATAAGCCGAAAAGAAAATGGCGGAATAAACATTTCAATAAGAGTAAAACTTAGTAAACTTAGTAAAACTTAGTTCAATAAGAGTAAAACTTAGTAGAGTAAATAAGAGTAAAACAAAAAGTTAACTTAAAAAGATAGGCAAAGCGCTTCATTAAATATTGCATTTTAAAAAGTCGAAAGACATTGTCTCTATATTTTCACAAAGACTGAAATCTGAAATGGTTTATTGCTTTCTTAGAAGTGCAAACATTTGATAAAGATATTCATGTCAAATGTCGAAATATTTGTTTGAAGCAATGGTCAGTAAAGAAATCTTTTTACTTTCATTTCTTTAAAAGGAGAAAATGCATTCATGAAATAAAAGACAATGAATTTACTCACGGTTATTTTTTCATGCTCACATGCTTACATATTTTTTACTTTAGACGATTGACGGAGAGGTGTTTTGAAGTAAAAACTGATTGAATGCGAATGTTTATAAACAGATTTAAATAAATATAAGAGAAATTAGGTTTATCTTTGAAAATACTAGTCTAAAAATGGAAATTAGTGAATAGAAATTTCAAAAATTATCTAAAAGTACAAATCAAAATCATATTTAAAAAAAACTAACACAATTAGAAAGGAATTATTTCTCACTTTTAGTTGCTCTAATTAGATGCGTGATGAGCTTTGTGTGATGAGTGATGACACTTCTACTCAGCTTGAGGTAGTAAGTAGCTGATGAAAAACAGAAGTAATCTACAATTGGTATGTCGGTTGAGTAAAGAAATTATTACTTGTATGCACTTAAGAGGAAAACTGAAGCAGTTCTGTAGATGCAATTTAAATTTTGGAAGAAACAATGGAGATTTAAGTGGTCAAGTCGTTTTAGTGGTAGAGAGAGCCACTGTGGCTAGTTAGTAAGGCCTTGGCTCGTAGACTGTAAGGCTTCTGTTTCCAGACCCGATTCCACCGAAGAAATGCCGTGTAAGGGGGTCAATTCTTCGATAAATCTATCTTAATCAAACATCCTCCCGTTTGTGTTGGGTGATGTAGAGAGTGGGGTGCCAACTCAGGGGTCATCCTCGTCATCTGACCAGGGTTCAAAATTACGACGTCCGTCTTTAAAAAGCCCCAGCGTTGTTTTACAACGGGACGTTAATATAACTAAACTAAATATGAAACCTTATAGAGGAAGTAAAGGCGTATGTTCTATTACAGTGGGCATAGTTGATATGTTTCTTGATCGAAGGATTCTCATTTGATTTTGTTTCCTTTAGGGCAAAAAAAGTAGGTTTAATGACGTGAGTAAAAATTCTTTTTATAATTGGTTTATTTTTCTTTAACCAATCATACAGTATTTTACAATATTGATGGATCCCCACAGATTTAAAAATGACAAATGAATCTAAAAATTAAAAAAAAAAATTAAAATATTATTAATAACAATAACGGCTTCTTCTATTTAATGAGATCCTCTTAGGATTCCATTGAAATTTTATTTCTGTTTTAAAAAATGGTAATTTCTTCAAATATTTGAACGCTAAATTCCTCTTGGGTATGTAATAGTCATAAGAAAATAGGTGTAAATTTTGATATTTCAACTTTTAAAACTAAACATATACGATAAATATAAAAGCATTAAAATAATGTTTTTGATTCTTTCTCAGCAATTTTTGGCAGTCTTATATAAACAGATGGGAAATTGTGCTGTCTGTCAGAATAAAAGAAGGAAATTTGGCATAACTTGTTTTACAGTACTAAAATTCTGCTTATTGGAGATAAACAGCTAAAATTGTAACGATTTTGATCATTATCAAGAAAATATCCCCAAAATATTTCAATTTCGGTGAAAATATCACCATTTTTTATAGTACAATAACTCTGTTGATATCTAAAATTATAACAAATTATACAGTATAGAAAAATAGCTTTCTATACTGTATAATTTATAACAAATTATACAGTATAGAAAAATAGCTAAATTTATAACAAATTATGCACTAAAGAAAAATAGCTAAAATTATAAAAAAAACATACAGTATAGAAAACGAGTTAAAATTACAACAAATTATACAGGATAGAAAAATAGCTAAAATTATAACAAATTATACAGTATAGAAAACTATCTAAAATTATAACAAATTATAAAGTACAAAAAATATAAAATTATAACAATTTTGTTCATTATCAAATAAAAAAAAATATCCGAAAATATTTAAATTTCAAAGAAAATATCTCCGTAACTATTTTAGAGTACCAGCTTCCGAGGATTAGAGAAAAATAGAAATTATAATGATTTTGATCATTATCTAGAAAATATCCCCAAAATATTTCCATTTCGGTGGAAATATTACCATTTTTTACAGTACAAAAACTCTGCTGATATCTAAATTTATGACAAATTATAAAGTTTGGATAAATAGCTATATTTATAACAAACTATTATAAAGTTTGGATAAATAGCTATTTTTATAACAAACTATAATAAAGTTTGGATAAATAGCTATATTTATAAAAAATAATACTATATAGAAAAATAGCTAAAATTATAACAAATTATATAGTATAGAAAACTAGCTAAAATTATAACAAATTACATAGTATAGAAAACTAGCTAAAATTATAACAAATTACATAGTATAGAAAACTAGCTAAAATTATAACAAATTGCATAGTATAGAAAACTAGCTAAAATTATAACAAATTATACAGTATAGAAAAATATAAAATTATAACAATTTTGATCATTATCAAAAAAAATTATCCCCAAAATATTTATATTTCGCAGAAAACATTTTCATATTGATTTTACAGTACAAATCTCTAAGGATTAAAGAAAAATAGCTAAATATATATAAGTTTTGATCATTATCAAGAAAATATCCCCAAAATATTTCCATTTCGGTGAAAATATCACCATTTTTTACAGTACAGAAACTCTGCTGATATCTAAAACTATAACAAATTATTCAGTATAGGGAAATAGCAAAATTTATAAAAAAAATTATACAGTAGACAAAAAGAGCTAAAAGTTATAACAAATTATTCAATATAGAAAAATAGCTAAATTTATAAACAAATTATACAGTATAGAAAAATAGCTAAAATTATAATAAATTATGCAGTATAGAAAAATAGCTAAAATTACAAAAGTTTTGATCATTATCAAAAAAAAAAATTATCCCCAAAATATTTATATTTCACAGAAAACATCTCCATATATATTTTACAGTACAAATCTCTGCTGATTAGAGAAAGATAGCTAAAATTATATTTTTCGATCATTATCAAGAAAATATCCCCAAAATATTTCCATTTCGGAGAAAATATCATCATTTTTTACAGTACAAAAACTCTGCTGATACTAAAATTTTAGCAAATTATACAGTATAAAAATATAGCTAAATTTATAACAAATTATACAGTATAAAAAATAGCTAAAATTATAACAAATTATACACTAAAGAAAAATAGCTAAATTTATAACAAATTATACAGCATTGAAAAATAGCTAAAACTATAACAATTTATACAATATACAAAGATAGCTAAAATTATAAGAAATTATACAGTATAGAAAAATAGTTAAAATTATTACAATTTTGATCATTAACAAAAAAATTATCCTTAAATATATTTATATTGCGCAGAAAACACCTCCATATTGGTTTTACAGTACAAATCTCTGCCGATTAGATAAAAATAGCTAAAATTATATCAGGTTTGATCATTATCAAAAAAAAATCCCCAAAATATTTCTATTTCGGAGAAAATATCACCATATTAGTTTTACAGTAAAAATCCCTGAGTATTAGAGAAAATTAGCTAAAATTATAAAAGTTTTTATCATTATATAAAAAATATGCGTGTATTAGAATTCTTTACAAAAGACTTAGTATAAGAAACTAATAATACGCATGAGCTTAGTATCATGAATCATTAAAAATCAGATTTGTATGTAATGAGTGTTCCATTTAGCTTATTATTTTTAAACTTAGAAATATAAATATTCATTATACTTTATGAGAATTGGCATTAATATTTGACGAAAGTTTTGTTTTGCCTCTAAAGCGTATTTCAGAAACAACATGAACTAAAAAAAATTATTGTAGTCAGGTGACATGGGCCGATATAGATTCTATTTCTAAAAATATAGGTCGCAATGTTTAAAAGTGTGAAAATACTTCGTAATAAAACATCCAGTCACCAAAACGAAAAGGGGATTAAATCAAATCAAAAGGATTTATTGAATAAAATGCGAAGAAAGGTTTTAATGCAAGGCTTGTATACAATAGCGCAAAATCTTAGTTACATAAATATTAGCATTACAGATCGTAAACAGTGGGACGAATGTAACGGTAAGTAAAATTAAATACAAACATGAAATATTGGGAATGTTGAAACTAACGCTTCGAAGGATTTACCACCCTAAAGCTACGCACATTTCACCTGTTGTTATTAAACATTTGTGTTGTTGTGCTTTTGAAAAATCTCATTTTAAAGGAATGAAAAGGATATATATCCTCAGGCGTGTTCTTATCTGTTATTTAAAATGTACGAATACTTTAGAAACGGATTTCTCAGGAAAATATTATGAAATATTTATTTTTCTGTTTTTTTTTTTTTTTTTTTTTTTTTTTTTTTAATGCTTTTTAAAAAATTTATTAGTCAAATAAATATCGATATTAAAAGTTAAATGTATTTCAAAAGTTAGAAAAAAATCTTTTTTTTAAACTAAAAACAGGTATAAAATAAAATGTTGCAAGTTTGAAATTCAAAAATATTTTTCAAAAACCTATTCAAATAGCGAATTATTATTAAGTTTTTCTCTTAGAAATGAGCTATATTTTTATCGTTTATAAATTCTGGTGTTAAGCTTTATAACTACAATTCTATCTTAAATAATAAGAAATTTGTTAATTTTTCGCATTATGAAACATTTAAACTGCAAAATAATTTTTTTAATGAACAGAGAACTATTGTGTTCTTCTGTTACTTTAAAATATGTTAAGAAAGCAATATATAAAATTTGAGCAATATGCGTGGATTAGAATATAATTTATGAATTTTTTTTGCGTACTTAAGTATTAATTAAAGGTCATAGAAACAAAACTCGCCAAAGTATTAATTAAAGGTCAAAAAACCAAAACTCGCCAAAGTATTAATTAAAGGTCAAAGAACCAAAACTCGCCAAAGTATTAATTAAAGGTCAAAGAACCAAAACTCGCCAAAGGTTTAATTAAAGGTCAAAGAACCAAAACTCGCCAAAGTATTAATTAAAGGTCAAAGAACCAAAACTCGCCAAAGTATTAATTAAAGGTCAAAAAAACAAAACTGGCCAGATATAGCACCAAAATCAATGCGCTTTTTCAGTCTGAAAATATGAAGAAATCTGAAAATGTGGTCCAAGAATCATATATTAAATTTCAACCGTCTATATGAAAGCTTTATTAGAGGTAGATGAACCTAATCCCAAAGAATATTTATCAAACATATAGATATATGAAAATTAGAGGTCTGTAAAAATCTCGTGCACAATTTTTTAAGACGATTATAGTATTGTCTTTATAGTTTTTATACAAGATAAAAGTAATCGAAATTTTTTATAAAAATCCAAATTTTTAAAACTAAAAATTATCAAGATTTTTGGTAAAAATCGAATTTTTAATGTAGCTATATGCCTGATTTCACTAACAAAAAGCTTGAAACCTTCTGGCATCATATTTCATATAGTAATTACTTGTGTCTGTGTATCTTATTTACATTAACAATTTATCTACAGAACTGTCCAAAAAACGTGCTTATCTTTTAAATGAGAGATGATAATTTGTGTTTCTATAATTATGGGTATTTTAATGATAGAAATATATATATACAAATGAAACTAGAATTTACGTACTTAAATTTTAGAATGCAGAAAGAAACAGAAAAAATACCTGTATAATATTTTTTTTTTCAAAATTAAGGCTTTTAGTCAAAAGTTTTAGAAAGGTGGAAAAGCATATTTTATTCATTTAATAAAATTTCATAGTATTTTTTTGTTTCACTTCTTTCTAAAGTACGAATTTTTTGTACATGCGGGATTAAAATTTTATTTAAAAATAAAGTACAATATTTTAATTATATTACTTACTCACTTATTATTGCTTACATTACTTACTTACTTATTATTACTTACATTACTTACTTACTTATTAGCTTACACCATGCTGTTTCTCTCTCATGTAGAAGTAAGCATACTTAAAATATACTTGCGACGTTTTAATTTGAGATAAATTTTTTTTCCATTTTGTGTTTTGTAATATGCATTTTGATGTTATTTAAAGCATATTAACTTTTAACAAAACTTGATAAACGAAATTTTAATTGATGTGTTCATAAGTATATCAAAACTTTGAATTTTTAAATTAATTTCTTATTTTTTATGTCCCAAAAAATACATATTTAAAGTAATTTATATAATTATATAGATTTAATTATTATTTTTTATTAGAATAACATTTCATATCGACTTAAGAAACGAATTTAAACTAATTTAAAAGTTCTCAAAGATGAGTAAAAAATTTATAACCATAATTTTAATCAATTAGTGGTCATAAGATCCAGATCAGGAATAAATTTGACACTTTCAAACTGTTCCTTTAAGTAAATAATAATTCCATTTTTTTCATAACTCTCAAAATATCTTGATACTTTTATTTTTACTTTTCCCCATGAAGAATCGATTTTTTTAAAAAAATGGAACCATCGCCAACCATCACCTAAGCGATAATTTAATTTCATTCAAAACTATTTATATAAATATATGTCAAATTATTAATTTAGTCAAAGATTCCATTTTTAAGGCTAATTTTGATTAAGATAATTAAAACGTTTTCTTTTTCTTTTTTTTTTGTATAAGGAGAAATTATTTTCGCATAGATAAAATTATAATTTTATCTTCTGATAGCATTTTGTTTTATGCTAAATACATTCTTGACAATAAAGTATTGAGAGGATTAGCATCGTAAGATTATTATAAAATTTGACAGCAAAATACCGGAATTTAATCTAATCAACTCCGATAACTAAGGGCGCCGTTATTTAAAACGGTAGGAATATTCGAAGAATTCAGTTCTATTTAACAGATTCTATACCCTACTTTCTTTTGTGAAGTGAGCATCTTTTGAAACGGCTTATTGATTTTCTCCTTGGGGAAAAGTTGAAAGAAAATTAAATTCACGGGTGAATGGGTTTTTTCCATGTTATCACTTGCCTCAAAAAACGATTTATTTTCAATTTAAGATCTTCAGATAAAATGTTCTCAGTCTTGTGTTTTTTTTAGATTAGCTTTCCTCTTTTAAACTTTTGTTTAACACGATTTTTTTCATATTTTATAAAAAGAATATTAAAATTGATTTTTTATTGTTACCGGAATGTAAAAGATAGCGCTAGAAATAAGGAATGAATATTTAATTGAATTAATCCATTAATTAATAACAAAAACTTCATTTCTTCAAATAATGTAGTGTCATTAATTTTTAAATTCCAAAATCTTAATTGCATGAAAACGAGTGAAGCCTTTTTTAAGATTAGATTTTCTCTCTTAAACTTATGTTTAACATGAATTGCTTCATGTTTTTATAAATAGAATATTATAACATATTTTTTTATTATTTCCATAAATGTGCCAAATAGTTATGGAAATGTAGAATGAATATTAAATTTAATCAATCCATAAATTAAAAAAACTCATTTATTAAAATAATGTACTATTATTTAGATTCAAAATTTCAAAATTTTATGTTATTTGAGAGTTGATTGAAAATCGATTAAGAAATTTCTTGTTAAAAGCAAAATACGTTATGAATATAATGTTAAAAATACTTAGAATGTAGCCAGAAAAATATTGGCAAAGACAATTATTCTTATAATACCAATTTATTCTAATTAAATGCATTTGCTAATTGTTTACACCCAAAAAAATGTACAACTAATTAACAAAGAACACACACAAAAAAAATCGGACGGAATGTGTTTGGTCAAAAAAATTATCAATTCACTAATATATATTTTTTCATCCTGAAAAAAATTGGGGTATGGTACAAATTATGTAAATAGAATTAATGCTCTCTAGCGTTTTCCATGAAATATTTATGACAGATAATACACAAATCTGATTTATGAAACAATTAGCGAGATAAAGGTAAAAAATATATAAAGTCTTGACAAGGATCTTAACTAATTGAATTGAAACAAAAAAAAAACATTATGCTTGGAAAGGAAAATAGCATTAAGGAATTTATTTCAATTTCCAGTTATCACATTTTTTCCAGAATATTAAATCATAGAATGGTGATATTTTCAGCCAATTCATCTAAAAAGTTTCAAGAAAAAAAAGTCATTCATAAAAAATATATTCAGTATGGACTCATTTTAAATGCGTGGAATCATATTATTGATTTGTTATACTCATATATAAAACTTTTTCTTTTAGGTATAATTTTGTTTAGTTTCCTAAGAATATATATATATATATATATATATATATATATAAAGAGAGAGAGAGAGATTAATTAAAAAACAGAAGAAACATGAGATAAAAAAATATGAAAGTGAAAAAGAAGAAATCCGGCCTGATGACTTTCTCAAGGGTCACCATCAGGCAAGGATTCCAATAAAATTCTTCTGTGACCCGAAAAATTCCAAATTTCAAAATAAAAGAGAGACATCATATTTTAATCATATAAAAACAAATGACAATTAGGAAAAGGACAATAATAGATAAAATTCACAAAGTAAAATTCTAGAAAGAAGAAAAAAATATAGCAAAATACTAAATGCAATAAAACAGTATGGGGTGAGACCAATATTAGCAAAAGAACAAGTAAGAAAATAAGAAACCTAAGACATACCCTTAAGAGAGAGATGGGCCCCAACAGTGCTAAGGAAAGAGTGCTCTCGAAATTCTGCTTATTTCTTTGTATCTTTTCTCACCCCATATACATATTCAGCTTTCTTTGAGACGTAATTTATTAGTTAAGATTGTGTTATATATGGGTTTATAAATATTATTATATTATTATCATTTAAATATTATCATTTTTTAACGTTTCGTGCCTTTTTTTATGTGAATCTCATTCGAATAAATCTGATTTTAATATCAAAATTTTATATTTATACATCCGGTTGACTTAAGCTATATAAGTATTAATTTATTTTATTTTTAAATGATTTGAAAAAAAAATGTTTCAGTATGGTTATAACATTTCACTTGTCATAAAAGTCTTATGAAATAAACTTAAATATAAATAAAGATAAAAACGAAATCTGTTATGCATATTTCAATGTCTAATGTCAGAACATCCTTTCTTGAACGGCCAAGCACCACGTGCTCGTGCGAGTTAAATTATATTTTTATTCATTTCAATTGTTTCATAGAATGAGTTATTTTAGTATTGCAAATGATATCCAAAAAGCTTTGTTTCGCATTTATTGGTTAAAAAATATCGCATTTCCCATTTATTTCATTTCATATAATCACATGCTCAAAATGAAAAATGTCTATGTTTTAATTGCTGTTGTCGATAACTTATTTTTTTAAATATCAGAACTTTTGTAAAATGGCTACGAGTTATTAAAAGCTAACTTTTTGAGATTCTGATGCAAATAATAAAGTTTTTATTTTTCGCCTACGGATTTTGTCGCCAAAAACCTGAACTCAAAAACTATATCATGTTCTGATATGATAAAAAAAAACTAACATTTCAAGTAAATCTATTATAAAAAAATTGTGCAATTTTTGTTATCCTCCCTTAATTCATTTTCAAAACAAGAAAGAAAATTAATTTTTTCTATAACTAGCTTAACAGGTGCACTGACCTAGCTATTTTCGTTATGATCATACTGGTTTTATGCTTTCAACAGTAAAAACATTTTCTGTAAAACAGCAAATTAAACCCTACGTCATAAAAAAAAATGAAATTTCTCTTGAGAACGTAATTTAGAAAGGCTTACTAAGATCGTTTGGAAATAATACCAGCTGTTGCCAACAGAAAAGATGGAAAACATAATTAAAAACTGAGAATTACCTTGGAAATTTCATTATAATTTTTTTTTAAAAAAATGGTTTAATGTATTCGTTATTTTCCGTGCAAATAAAACATGTTTAATAAATTGAAGAGATATTTGGTCATGAATCAAATTTTCTCTCGTTATGCTATTATGGAATATGTGCGAAAAATTATTTCTTAATTCTCACAATGCAAAAAAGAATAATAATCTTTAGTCGTTCAAAGGAAATTTGATGATTATGCGATTAGACAATATGTGCAACAAATTATTTTTTCGTTTTTAATAAATAATAAAGAGGAGATATTTTTTACGGTAATGATTTGAGTCACGTATCATTGAAACGGTATTTAATGCTTCTTTAAATTTTTTTAAAAAAACGAGTGGTTGTAGATTACTTTTAAAAGTTTGTGAGGTTCAATAAAATTCAATTACAATAAAAAATGAACTCGTTATAAAAATATTTATATTTTTGTCACGAATAGGGCTATTTCTGAATAATTTGCTGACGTTTTTGAAACAAAAAACGAGAGATAATTTACTACCATTCGTTTACTTTTAATAGTAATTTTTGTGAGGCTCAGTAAAATTCAATTGCAATAAAAACTGAACTCGATATAGAGATATTGTAACAACATTGATTTTTTGTTCACCAACAAGAATATTTGTAAATAATATAAGAACATTTTTTTAAAAAAAATAACGGGTGGTGGTAGACTACTTTTAACAGTAATAATTTTTTTTGGGGGGGGACACTCAATAAAGTTACCTTGTAATAATAATAGTAATTTAATAGTAATTTTTGTGAGGCTCAGTAAAATTCAATTGCAATAAAAACTGAACTCGATATAGAAATATTGTAGCAATATTGATTTTTTGCTAAGAAAAATTTTGAAAACAAAAACGAGAGGTAGTTGATTACTTTTAACTTTAAATTTTGAGGGGCGTAATAAAATGTAAAAACAATAAAAATTCAACTGAATGTGCAGATATTGTAACAATATTGATTTTTTTTCAAAAACCAGAATATTTGTGAATAATATGATCAGAAGATTTTAAAAAACTTATCTGAAAAGGCTATTTATGCTTGGATTTCTTATTAAATCTTTTTAAATGAAAGAATTGTTCAACCTTTGTTGTTAGGATGGAATACTGAAATTTAAAAGAAAGTGCATAGAATAAAATGTCATTTCTTCTCAAACAATTATTATTATTTGCCAAAGCACTTGAATATTTTTCATAATGTTTCATTTTAAAGTACTTTATTGAGTATTGTAATTTTTTTTTCTGTTTAATTCCACAACATGGTTCTTTTGAAAAATCGATTGTTTGACTGATGATGATGATGATTTCGTGTCCGCGTTTTACCGCGGAAAGAGGGGTGCAGTAGCTTCTGAGGGTATGGACCCCTGAGCACCCGAGGGCAGAAGTCTGACTTCTAGCTCATATGAAGATGAAACACACACACACATACGCTTGCACAGCCCCTTTTTACAGGGGGGCACATTCACACATCTCACAGATAGCACACACAGAAGTACAACCATGCCCGAACCGGGACTCGAAACCGGGACCTCCAGTACACGAGGCAGACGCGCTACCTCTGTGCCAGCAAGCCGGCGATTGTTTGACTGTAATGAGTATTACAGTCATCATCATCATCATCATCCCATATTAGAAACGAATTGTTAAAAAATGAATGATTCTTGAAGATCGAAAAGTTTCTGATTCAAAAATTAGATTCGCCCATTCCCTTGCTTCATTCTTTATCTTCTCAATACAGGCTAAATAAAACTTAAATTTATGCTAT
>JAOUZG010050066.1:229288-252437 GCA_026289955.1 Argiope argentata | reverse complement strand
TCCTGCTCATCTTCATTGTCTTGGAGATTGCTGTTGGATGAGCAGGAAAACCTTTTTCGAGAATTCATTATTGTTATTATAAAAAATATATATAATGTCATTGAGCTTCAACTTCTCGCTTAGATTCATTCATTATTGTTATTCTAAAAAATATGTATAATGTCATTGTGCTTCAACTTTTCGCTTAGATTCATTCATTATTGTTATTCTAAACAATATATATAATGTCATTGTGCTTCAACTTTTCGCTTTGATTCATTCATTATTATTATTATTTTCTAAAGCAGATATATGGATTCAATAATGCTGGGTTTACACTAGGTCAGTTATACGTTGGTTAGGAAGCAGCGCATGAGCAGATGGGGGGGGGGGTAATTTATGTTTGCCATAGTCTCATTAGATAGATTCACGCATTCCATGCTTGGCTATAAATTGTCATTTTGGCGGTGATTTTTTTTCACTGCATATCATATTAAAAAATGAGTACTTGCACAGAAAAAAACAGTTAAATAAAAATTAAAGGCCAACACACCCAAATTGGAAAAAATTATAGCCTGGAAATGGCAAGTAAAGTGAAAATGACTCGCTTAAAAAACATGGGCAAAAAATGTGAAAATCGATCTATAATAAGTTATCGATTTCTTAATGCCCCTCTCCTAAATAAAAAAAAAATGTGCCAAATTATACAAACGCATGCGCAGTAAGGAAAAAAAATATGATACTACGGCTTGATCTTGTCCGTATTTAACTTATCCGAAACACAAAATGTTCAATCGCGTGAGTCTAAATATAAAAGAGTACACGTCATTTATACTGCCAGAATTTATAATGAGTGAGGAGTTTTGATAAAATCTTTATCAGATTGTACATGACAAAATTTCAGCCAGACCGCATTCGCTGGTTAAAAATAGCTGTTTCAAATGCGACAATCATTGATAAAAAAGAAAGCAATTTTGTAAAAAAAATGTACAATGCAATTTTTTCTTGTCAAATATAAATGCGGCAAAAAATGGTGTGTAAGGACTTGTCAAAAAACACCTTCGATAAGAATTCTTTTATTTTTCTATTTATTTTCAAATCGACTTGTCCCCTTTTAGTATCAACATATACATTAGATAAGGCATCAGTCTGAATTGGTGAAAAGTTTCATTTTTTCAAAGTGCATGGCGCCATCTACCGGCAAAGATAAAGAAGTCGTCCTGACTTCTTTTTGTTACCAGATCTGAAATCGGAATTTATATTTAGACTGTATGATAAATATTGCATGTTATAGCTTTGTGGAACTATTTCTGGTGTTCTTTTGGGGAAATATTTATCGGAGAAAAAGATACTTTCACTCTCTGTGCTACGTAGCAAGGAAAATACATTCTTGGGAAGATATAAATATCTTATCGAATTTTTTTTCAGGAATCCAAGTTATCAAGAATCCGTATTTGATTTCCGCGAATAAGTATCAGTTTCGTTTGGCCACAATACATTAAATTCTATTAATTACCATTGCAAAAAGGATTTATAAATTTTTTTCAGTCGTATTTTTATATTTTCAAACAGGAAATGTATGCAATATATTGAATATTATCTGACTCAAAAAGATTCAAGAGAAATAGAATCTTAAAGGAAAAGTATTTTTAAAGATGTTTTCATAGGCTTTGATTTAAAGCTTCTCTGACAATGCATTGGAAATTATTAAATTTTGTATGTAGCTCAAAATTTAATACATACGAAACTAGCTTTTACTCACAACTTCGAACTCGTTGAAATTTTGATGTGTATATGTGAGAACTGACAATCTAATTACAATGTAAAATGTTATCAAACCATATGTATGCCTAAATTTTCAAAGCCAATTGGAGCAACTCAAAGGCGTGAATTTTTAACGCCAGTTGGGGTAACGCAATGCAGATTAGAAATTTTTAATTTCAATTAAACTGTTTTATTTTTATTCAAAAATACTTCAGAAATAATAGAAAGATCGAATAATTAACAATGTTTAATTTAAAATGTTTCAGACACTGAGAAAATACACGGAATCATTTGAAATAATGGCCGAAAATATGTTAAGCCTAACTTCATTGGAGGGGGAAAAACAAAACAAATCGAAATCTTTCTCATTTGGCGGTGAAGAAATGACAGTTTTTGGCAGGAAAGTCAGTTTTTAATTAATAAAAAAATTAGTCACTCAAGTAAGCGAAATAATAGCCAATTTTCCATTCTAGATTATTATCTATCGTTGTGCTAAATTTCATTTCATTCCATTCCTTTCAGCTGTTCTGGCGTAATTGACCAACTGAAAGCGAAAGTTGATTATTTTTTAACTAGTTAGGTTAATTTTATATTAATTAATTTTTATTAAATAATTACAATTGGTATAAATATGTACATACGTATGACCGAATCACCATATTAAGTGGTAATTCTCACACTGCGCATGTGTAAATTTTCAATGCCAATTGGGTCAATAAAAATGCATAAATATTCCAAGTCAGTTGGGGTAACACAATCTATGTTAGAAATTTTTAATTCCCTTTATTCTGTTTTATTTTAATTCAAAAGTACTTCAAAAGGAATCTGAAAAAAAAATAAATAATTGACAATGTTTAGTTTTAAATACATTAATCACTAAGAAAATAAATAGAATCTTTTGAAATAAATGGTCGAAAATATGTTACGCTTAAACTCATTAGAGTGAGAAAAAAACTTATATAAGTCTTACTTATTTAGTGGTGGGAAAATGAAGATGTTTAACGGTAAAGTTAGTTTTTAATTAATAAAAAAATAACAAATTTAATAAATCCATATTTGAAAGAAAGTATATTAACATCTAGTGTCATCCACTACAAATTTTAAAAAATTTTATTTGAACTTGTTGGATGAATAAAAAGTATTTTATTAACAATTGAACATTTAAACTAAATATATATATAGACAAACAAAAAGTTGTCTTGAAAAGTAATATCTCTTAATTTTTTTTATTCATAATAAGTTTAAAGATATATATATATATACTTAAAAATGTACAATGCCATGTTGAGATGTGATAAAAATGAATATTTTAATCAGAATTCACAATAAAATTAGGTCTGATTCATAAATAATTTAAATACTATAATTTACAGGTAAATTCATTTCATTATTAAATTATCATTTTTGCTTAATAAAGGTTTTTCTTAATAAATGCAATTAATTGAGTTTTATTGTAATGTGGCGTGTTGCAAGAAGCTGTCCTAGGAATGTACTGTATTATTCAAAATTCTCAATATTGTAAAAATAATATTTTAAAGTAGAATCGAAAACCTTATGAATACATTTTATTGTAGAATAATATAATGCAATGTTTCTTATGGTTTCTTTCCCACTTTAATTAGATTTTCAATTAATTTAATTAATCAAAAAATTAATTAAGCTATGAGGAAAAGATCTAAAAACTGTGATAATAAATTGTTTTGTTAAGAAGTTTTAATTAAACAATTTGTAATCGTTATTACTGTTTTGTTTACTACTTAATCAAAAACTAAGCTTTTAATATTGAATAAATTTTCCGAACTCGTTATATTTATTACCAGAATTAAGCACCACTTTAGTTAAAAACGTGAAATCGTAACATAGATGAAAGTATTAGTGGTGTAAGTCATAAATTATTATATGGCTGAAATCGGCGTTACTTAAAAAGTGCGCTATATGGTGAAAAAAATGAAAGATTAATTAAATTGACATTAAAAAACTGATAATAATTTAATTAACCATTTTAAAAATGCTATCTAGACTAAAATTTTAATTATAAGTTCTGTACTGAGTTGAAAGTATATATTCCAACTTTGAATCAAAGCCATCTTTTTTAGTGACTTATGCCACTTACGTTTACATCAATTCTTCTTATGCTGTAGGAACCTATATATTTCCTCTTCATTTCTCATTTTAAAAAGGCTTAATACTTCAGTAACTTGGTTTTTTAAGGTATCTGAATTTATTTCCCCCCTTTTTTTTCTTAAATTTTTTTCTTGGAGAAAAGATGAATTATAAAAAATGATTATTTAATTAAAACATGTATTATTCCAAACTAATAATTTTTAATTTGAATATTTAGTTCCTGAGAAAAAAAATTATTCCTTAATGATTAATAAAATATAATTTTTTTTCATATGATATTTTCTTTTATGAAATAGAAACAATTATAGCCTTTTTTTAGAGGAAGAAATTTTTAATTAATAACTAATTTTGCATTTTTTATGAAAAAATTGATGAATTAAAAAAAGATTTAATATTTAATGAAAGTTCAAATGAATTTTTTTTTGTACATTGATTATTTTTTACTATTGATGTGCTTAAAAAATTATAGCATAATTTGATTTTGAATTCTGATGTAAATAGTGGATGATACAAAACTATGATAAAAAAACATTTAAAATTTATAATCCTTTCGATATAATTAATGCAGTAAAAAAAGGAAGAAATATATTGGAATTGTGTGACAAAAAAAAACAAACTTGTAACATAAAAAGGCATTTGAATGTATCTTAAACATTTTCTAAAACTTTTTGCCATATCGTTACTTATTGTAAATTTTCAAATATTGCATAATTATAGTGTCAGCTTTCTGTAATAATTTGCAATTATTCTTAATATTACATATACACACGTACACGTATTACAGGCTCATTACTCTATTTGAAAGCGTAATAATCGGCTGAGATCATCAAAAGAAAAAGGAAGATCATTTAGATAAGATAGAATCAGTGGTTAGGTACTTATTTCCATGCATAGTTTTATGTCAGGGATCAACAGACCCATCTTCATGCATCTTGTAATGCATCCCCTTTTTTTTCTCAGAAAGAAATTGACCTTCGGGTTAGATGTGTTGTCACTCGTTTTCCCGCACATAGTTAAGAGCTTACGAACCCACAGATGTGGATCCTTTTTTAGTAGAGTCATTATGTTTAGTCATCTTTTTGAATCCATGTGTAAAGCCATAAATATGCATCTCGTAGTTTCAAATCGATGCATCATATCTTCAAGGGAGAAGAGTGTCCTAACATCCGAATGTTAAACTTTTTTTCACTTATGAAGAGACTTCTCAAATCTTCAAGAAACGACCAATCACCAAAAACTGTTGTCATTGTCAAAGTCAGGTGGACTTTAGACGGTATTGTCTGCATTTAGATTATAATTAATATGTGTTTGGGAAGAGTCAAATACAAAGATGATCATTAGCAGACATTCCCACAATCGCCTTGAGACAATTGAGAAAGCTTTTATGATCAGATATTGGTGATAGGGAACTCAAGTTCACCAATAAGAAAATCAAAGTTGGAGATCTGACGGAAATAAATTACAATATTTTTGTATTGAGAAGAGAAAGAGTGGCCATAAGATACGTCGAAGGAAAATTCGTAGAGATGTCGGTTCTAAAAATGTTGTTTCCGATTTTGGAAAAAAAAAGATTCATATTATTCGGGTTTCAGTGTTAGGTGCCACCCCAAAAACCTAGGTGAATTTCTGGAGTAGCAGGTTTGATTTAACAGCCTCATAGAGTCATTTTGGCGTCTTTTCTCCGATTTCATCGAACAATTATTTCAAAATTAAACTTTGAATTGTGTTAATTTTTTTAAATAATATTAACTTAGATGAGAGCAAGTTGTTTATTTTTGTACATTTCTAAGGATATAAATAAAATAATTATTTTGCTACATTACTTTCGTATTTGATCGGTTTGGGTCAAAATATTAAAATTCTCTCTTTATTAAGAACCTACCCATTCTTATACGTCTCTCTTTGTTATTTATTGCAATTCACACTCATATATCCATGATCAACCGATTTATCCTCAAAAATATCTATTTTTTTATTTATTACCATGCATGTTTATTACATTTATTACCATGACCCAATCAACTTACCTATCCCTACACATCTCTGTTTGTTATTTATTGCCGTGCACGCTTATATGTCCACCATGAACTGACCAATCCCCAAACATCTCTATTTGTTATTTATTAACATGCACGCTTATATATCCACCATCAACCGACCCATTCCTATACATATCTATTTGTTATTTATTGCCTTTCACGCTTATATCTCCGCGATCAACCAACCCATCCCCATACATCTCTGTTTATTATTTATTACCCTGCACGCTTTTATATACACGATCAACCGACCCATCCCCATAAATCTCTATTTGTTATCTATTGCCACACAGGCTTGTATATACATGATCAGCTGACCCATTCCCATACAACTCTGTTTGTGACAATATATATCTCTCATTCGCGAAATAACCTTAAAACCCCCCATCACATCAGCAGAATCATAGAAGTTGAACCATTTCTGTGAGTCACCTGCCTGATTATAGTGAATCCCAGAATCTATGCATCAATTTGTAAAACTTATAATCTGGTGATAAGGGAATTTGTAAACATTTTCTATGATGCCATAATGAATCTTTACTACTCATGCATAATTAAACTTTTTCGTGGTAAATAAATTCATGTAAACAATGCTATTCTTCTTTGTCGCTTTTTTATTTACTAAGAGAAATTTTTAAATCATCAAAAAGTTCAAATTTTGGATTTTGACCTGATTCCACTTTTTAAATATGCTCCATCCCGAAACAAACTTACTTTTGGTCTTATATCTACCTATCGCGGCACATGATATATTTTTAAAAAAATTAATGCATTTCATAATTTTTTTCTAAAAAACGCATTATATTACGTACTTATAAAGAAAATAATAATTATTCAATGTAATTAATCATTTAAAAACAACTTATACAGGACGTTGTTCTAATCAAGCCCACTAATTGAATACTAAACAGTGAGAAAGTCGTGGTGATACAGAGTTAAAAACTCTTCTCAATATTTTTCAGCGGTTTAAATTTGTGGATTTCTTATACCTTACAGATTTTGTTAATTCCGTCTATCAATTAAAATAAGGACATGAATATATCGGTAAGTATCCAGTATAATGTTGGAAAAATTAGGAGTAATCAATGAATTTCTAAAACTGATAATTCCATGTTTCAGGAAAATTGCTAATGAGGGTGAACCTCAATGTGAAAAGGAATTTTTAGGGGAGAATGGTAATAATGCTAACATCACTCATTTACATAAACGATATTTCTCAGAATGAAAAGATGAATTGTATTTTACATAAAGAAATTATATATTATTTCAGACCGAAATTATAAAGCTACAAAACCTTTTATGCGTGCAAAGAATTTTATTTTCTTGTTCGACATTCCGACACATTCCTGGAATATATTAAAAATATAGTGCTTGAAAATTCTCTTTCCTTCCTCATAAAGTTGACTTTATAATTATTAATCAGTCAAAATGAGCAACATTATACGTGATTTATGATTTTTTAAGGCATGATGATTTGATGGTGAACTATTGAATCACTTTTTATATAATTAGTCAATAAATAATCTGCCACTTTTTTCCTACTTTTTAACTTATTTTGAAGTAGATTACATTGACGAAATGAGGTTCCAACTGTTATCCTTGTTTTATACAAAAATTAAGCATAATTAATCCTTTTTTCCTTTACTGAAAGCTGTTAAAAGAATAAAAAAAGATTCTTCACATTATTCGTGTACTTTTCATGAGTTTACGATTTGTGTTGTCATGCATAGCCGAATGGAATTGCCTAAATTATAATAAAATGTTTTCTTGAAATGCGATCTGCAGAAGAATATCTGACAACAAGAATATAATCTTAAAGAAATGTCACGTATCTTTCAGCTTCTGAAACATTTGTTTGTGACGAATTTCCTGAGATTTCTATCAAATATACTGTGTGAGAGGCCCTTCTTAGAGAGGCCCGTAGAATTTAGAATATTGTAAAAGAAACTGGACTTACACTTTAAATATACTTGTAATATGTCAGGAAACGTTAGAACAAGATTGTAACAATAGTAAAACATTCTGATCCTTTTACATTTGAATTCAACATTTTTTCAAATTGTGGCAGTTAACATGAAAATTTTGCTTATTATTATTATTTCGGAATCTATAGAAAATAAACTCTGTTCTAAGATGAACAACTGGTACATAAATCTTGGATTTTGTTTCTGCAGTATTAAAAAAGGATTTCTTCGATTGATTGATTTTGAACTACTTGCTATTTTAACTAAATTAGCAAAAAGATTTAAGTAAAATTCGAAATCAAAAGGATAAAAGAAAAAACAATGAATTCGGACTGAAGTCTTTTTCAAGGGTCATCCTCAGGCAAGGGTTCAAACCAGGGATTTTTTCTGTGAGAAGTCTGACAATTCTTCAAAATATCTATTTTTTTTATCTTTTGGATTTTGGATTTTATTTTAACCTTTTTGCAAATTGAGTTCTTTCCATTTGTGCTCTAGTTGTAAAAACATTAGCACTCTCTAAATACAATGTTCTTTTTGATATTATGATTCAGATAATTTGTTTAGGTTAATTAATATTTTTTCCATATTATTTTTCTTTGATATGATAGTTGCTATTTTAACGTTTTATTAAAACCGCAATATAAAACAAAAATATGTTTTCTCTATGGACTCAGATCCATTGTATTTGATTTCCAAAATTTAAGGAAAACAATTTGAATTTAAAAAAATTTCTAACACATTTATATCCATGATATATAAAAAATTATAACCCTAAATGCATATTTTGGATTAGATTATCAGGACATTTTTAAAAGATGTTAGGTGTATTGAAAATTTCAGTATGATTCTTCAATTAGTTTGTCGAACTTTATCTATTTATTTATTTATTATCTTTGTCGAAATCTAAACCTTTAATGAACAATGCACACGTTTTTAAATGTCTCAGAAAAAAATTCAGCGCTATGGATTTTATCATAATTTCGATATTACTTACCATAATTTAAAATTATCATCATTTCTTTATAGAGCTGCCTACAAATAGTGACGCTGTAGATATGTTGGAAGTTTCACAAAATAATATTATGGCATTTTTTTCATGAAAGAAGGCATCTTTCCACATTTTAATTAAATCTTGTAGCTTTGAGACATAAAAGAATATTGGAAAGATAATTGAAAAATTCTATTTGCAATCAAAATAGGCAGAAGTACTTAGATTATGAGGGAAAAAAGCTGTGTTTTAATGCTACAAACCCAAAGTTATGACTTTTAGAACTTCTTTTGAAAAGAAAATTCCAAAAAACTTATCCTTCTGCGAAGCAAAAGGTGCGAAAAATAGTTTGGTTAGACAATCTTTCTCTTAGTATTGCTTCCGTAACAGTAATATAAAACCGGATCACGTGATATTTTTTGACGTGTTCTAAAAATATAGTCCGTTTTTGAAGTTCACCGGAAAAAGATGTCAGTGTAAATATCCTATTTTTTGCCGAGAGATGCCGCTGTGCTCTTGGAGGAAATAAAAACATTCTTTACAAAATTTCGACGGCAGAAGTGTGTATATTATACTGATGTATCCAAGAAAAGATATCCTTTTTTATGTTGAATAAATAAAATAAGTGCATTTTTTTGGAATTCTTTGATATTTATGCTTTGAACTAGAAGTCCGTTGATGTACATAAGAATGACAGAATAAATATTCTTATTCGATATTTCTTTATTTTTTTCGCAAATGCAGGTAGCATTTTTCCAATATTCACCTTGACGGAATCCAACTCTGATGCAGTAGGGAAAGAAACATTAGTTTTGTCTTCAGGAAACGTATGAAGTAAACCCAAAGGTAAAGAAAGGAAAGGACACATTGTCGAATTGTTCATTAAGAATTCTTTGAAACAAACATATCTACTACTGCTTCTTTTTATTATTCTGAGACTGGCACTCTTGGATGATGCTACTTCTCTAAGAGTTGAAACTTGGATGGATGTGTATATTTCTGGATAATTTCGTCATTTTTTACTTTGTTTCTTTGTATTCCCCTCTGTTTTATACTCTTTCTATCTGTTCTTTTTTTTTACTTTATATGAGTGCCGAATCATTCCTGAATGCACTATTTTATGTTACTTCAAAATTGCGCATGAATCCTTTTATGGCTAGTTCAAATGGCATGAAATCTTATACCTTGCTTCTGACCCATCTTTAGGCTGATCTTTTGTTGTTATTTTCAGAGAAAATGTACATATAAAAAAAGATTATTAGAAGTGCAAAACCAGAAATTAAGTACGCGCTCTAACACAGAGTTATAATCTTTAAAAAATACTTTTGTATATGTGATACAGTTTATCACTTATGACAAAAGGATAAACTTTTAGAATTTCTCCGGAAACATCTATAGAATTTAAAAAATTGACGAAGTTTCAAAGGAAGTTCATTCTTTGATAAATTGAACCGTTTAATTGAATTTATCGGTGATTATTCAATATAAAGTTTGAAAAATTAGGACCAACCAAACGTATTTCCAAAATTACCAATGATGGTGAACTTCTGTACGGAGAATGAATTTTTTAGGGAAAAATGGAAATAATAGAAGCTTCACTCATTTGTATAAACTACATTTCCTAGAATGAAAATATGAATTTAATTTTTTATAATATAGAAATAAATTGTGAATTCTCAAAGAATTTTATGCACGCAATGTATTTTATTTTCTTGCTCGGTATTCGTTTACTTATCTGTATTATCATAAATACTTAGTTTCTGACCATTCTCTTCATTACTTTATAAAGTGGAAGCTAATTTTAAGTCAAAATGAACTATATTATATGTGTTTTGGGATCTGTTTTCTAAGTTATTTGATAACGTTCGACTAAAGTCGAATATATTGTAACTTTAACCTTTAATAAACTCTGCCGTTTTCCCTTCGAATTTGAAATATTAGAAAAATTTATTTTATTATCTTTTAGTAGTAGATACCAATAACATAGATTGTAATAATATTACAATGAGTAAGACACAAAATCTTTTCATTGTTTGGTACTTTTCAGTTAACCAGGTGCAAGCGAAAAATTGTCAAAAAAATTTGGCGAAATTCTACATTATTTGGCAATTTTTTTCTTTAAAATGGTTGTAAGAAATTCGGCTAAATTGTACATTGTTTGGCAATTTTTCACTTTAAAATTGCTGTAAGAAATTTGGTGGAATTCTACATTATTTGGCAAATTTTTACTAGCGCCCGATTAAAGGGAAAATACCCGTTGTATCTTCGAATAATCAAGCATAAATAATAATATTCTTCTATTGTTGAAAGTTAAATGAACAGATTTCTCCAATCATTTGTACATTAACATACGTACATACATAAACATCATGTAAAAACATAATTTGTATTCAACATTGTAGAATTGTCTGAATTATTAAAAAAGAAAGGAAAAGACATGATGAGTTGAAGAGTGCCTGGCGACGAAGTGCACAAACTTAGGAAGTGTCACGTTTCCTTCAATTCCAGAAACAATTGTTTGAGATGAATATTGTAAATTTCTATCAAATATACTTTGAGACTATTATAAAAAATCGTATTTCTCAGACAGACCCTTAGAAGTTTATAAAAATAAACAGAAAGTTTGTTACAAATCAGGAGAGTTCAGAACAAAGTTTTAACAACTACACACACAAAAAAACATTCTGATCCTTTCATATTTACATTCAATCTTTGAATTGTGGCAGTTAGAATGAAGTTTTTACTCTTTCATTATTTGAAAATCCATGAAAAATAAACTTTGTTCTTAGAGGAACAACTAGTTTGTAATTCTATCATTTTGTCTTTGCAGTATACAAAATATTTCTTGAAGTAAGTGATTTGACTTACTTGTTTTTTAAATTTTTTTATTTAGTTCATTATTTACAACAAAATTATGCTTGTTTTAGATTTGTCTGTTGTATTATATTTCAAAAGTTTAAGGTCAAATTTTATTTAAAAAATTGTTCTTGCTTTTTTGAGCTCAATTTTATTTCAGAAATAAAAAAAAATAAAATAAAATTATAGCGCTAAGCCTGTAATTCAGGATAGAAAATCATGACATTTCTAAATAGCAGATTTATTAAAAATTTCTATATTAGTTATCAATAAGTTCTCCCAAATTAATTTATGCATGTTTCTAAATTTAAGGGTACTTTTCTGTTAGAAAAGCGCATGTAAAAAATAACCAAATAATGTAGAATTCTGTGGTGATTTTTCGCTTGCGCCCGGCTAACGGAAAAGTACCCTTTTGAGCATTTAACGAGAAGAAAATGACATAAATACCTGCTAAACCCTTGAAATGTCTCAGAAAAAAATGGAATAACTATTTTTACCAATGGCCTAATTCATAAATATCGCCAATGTAGTTGCCACATCGACGGTCTAATACGTAAGCACTGGAATTTTTTCAGATATATTAAGGAAGATAATGTAAAATGTATCAGGAAACATAGCATAGATCATTTTAAAAGTTAACTTATATGAAGAAGTTATATTTTGACATAACAGTATCTTGATACTTACTTCTTTGTTATATTTCCATTAGCCGGACGCAAATGTCGCCAATTGTGAACTAAACGCGAGCCGAGTCGCCAAGCAAAGCGAGTGACAAAACAGTCAACCGAATTTAACATCATTTGGTTATTTTTCTCTCTAATCTCATTTGGCGGAATTCTACATTATTTATCAATTTTCCGTTTAAGCCCGGCTAACGGAAAAGTAACTATCCATATGCGAAATTTATTATTACTGTACATATATCCATCTAAATTTAATTTAAAACGCACAAAGTAAAATGTAGATCTTTCTACTTTATTTAGTTCTTTTTTTATCTTCTTCTTATGTATTTAACATAATAAATTAATCAAAAAGTATCCATATGAACAAATATAAATTCCTTGTTTTTAAGAACATATGTTGTTTGCTTAAAATTCATTACAATTTTTTATAGAACTTTAGAAAAAAAGGAAGACTCTGCTATTGATTTCGAGCTTGATTATTTTTTACTACTTTTTTATTTATATATTATTACTAGAACATTTGTATTTACTTACTTTGAAAAAGTTTAATTATTATCGCTCTAGTATGTAAAAAAAACGATTTTCGTGGGTCATGTCCTTAAACTAAGAAAAAAAATTAAACTTCCTTTGTTAATTTTTAAGCTTTAAATTCTCAAATTTCATAAAAGAAAAGTTTATAAAATGTATAACCCTTCATACAATTTATTCCTCAAAAAGATTTTTATATGAAAGTCAAGGATAAACAAAAATAAAGAGCAAATCAAAATTCTATTTCTTTTTAATGCTGCTTCTAAATGTTTAGCGGGGGTTGTAGACATGCTATAAGTAGTAGAAAAGAATACTTTGGAATATTTTCATGAAAAGAGATATCTTTTCTCATTTTAAATCAACTTTACAGCGTTAAACCCTAAACGAATATTGAAAAATATTTGAACAACTGTTTGAAGTTGGAAAAGTCAGATTATGAGAGGGAAAAAACTGTATTGTAATCTCACAAACCTAAAGTTATGACTTTTAAAACTTCTTTTGAAAAGAAAATAATAAGATATTTACTTCAAAAAACTTATCTTTCTGCGAAGCAAAAGGTGTGAAAAATAGTTTGGTTAGACAATCTTTCTTTTAAGATTGTTTCCGAAACAGTAATATAAAACCTGAGCAAAAGATATTTTTTGAACGGAGTTCTGAAAATATAGTCCGTTTTTGAAGTTCACCGGAAAAAGATGTCAGTGCAAATATCCTATTTATTTTTTGTCTAAAAAGTGAAGTTATATCACCAAGTTATATTATCGGGTGAAATAAAAATATTCTTTACAAGATTTCAACGGCAGAAGTGTGTATATTATACTGATGTATTCAATAAAATATATCTTTTTTAATGTTGAATGAATATGAATAAATAAAATAAAACCATTTTTTTGTATGCTTTAATATTTATGATATGACCTAAAGTTACATTAATGTGTATAAGCATGACAAACTAAATTTTTTTTTATTTAAAGCATTTCTTTCTTTGTTTTTTAAAATCTTTTTCTTATTATTTCTGCTATACAATGTATATCGCTAAGATGAGAAAAGGAGGAGGAGGGCATTTTTTTTTTGAATTTTCAGCTATATTGAATTTTTTGTTGATTTGGTTGGGAAAAAAAGGACAAAAGGGAAGGCACCGAGGTAGCTCGTCTTTCTCGTTATCTGGGCATCCCAGGTTCGAGTCTCGGTTCAGGAATGGTAGTTCTTTTGTTTTCTATCAGTAAGGTGAATGAATGAACTTTCCTCCCTGTAAAAAAGGGGCTGTGCAAGCGAGTGTGTGTGTGTGGTATCTTCATATGAACTGGAAATCAGAATTCTGCCCTCGGATTCATAGGGGTCCATACCCTCAGAAGCTACTACACCCCTCTCTCCGTTCTAAAGCAGATGTGTTATCATCATCAAATAAAATCAAGATTCCATAGAGTATTGTTTTTTCATTAAAAGTATAATTAAACCCAGATGTAAACAAAGAATAGAACATATTGTGTAATTGTTCGAGTCTACCACACTTTTACGATTCCATCTCGCTAAGGGGTGAGGCACTGAAGATATAAATACTTCCAGAATTCACCGCCATTCTTTGACCTTGATCTCCCTCCCTCCTGTTTTTGATTAACTTTACTTTTATAATTATATAATTTTAAATAAATATAAAAGTAACTTTAAAAAGTTATATTTATACATATACTTTTGTGGCGAGCCTTATAAGCCAGATAACATCTACGACACCGAAGTCGACTTTTGGCTTGACCGGTATGTTACTCGGCTAACAATCTCAAGATTCGGAGTTCGTGCTTAACGCAATCCACACACACTGACAATGGTAACCCGGCGACCAACTTTGGATAACTCAACCTTCGCACGCAACCTTCCGCAACAGTCGTAGTACCATCTACCAGCAGCAAAATCGTCAGACTCAATTGACGAGCAAGGAGCAACTCGCCACAACGCTTGGCGCAATTCAAAAATCATTCATCTCTCCTCCGACTCACTGGTGCGGGAGTACAGTGGCGAAAGCTTTATAAGCCAGATAACATCTACGATACCGAAGTCAACTTTTGGTGTAGTGGTCATGTTACTCGGCTACTGGCCTTAGCGTCACTTGTTCGTATCGCGACCTTCAATTGGTACAGACTAATTCTAATGTTGTTTCCTACATGATATTTATGTGCAGATGGTGTGATGTAGAACAGGACTTTGGATATCCTCATTTGCATAGGTTTTCAAATACTTTTTGTTAGAAAAAACATTCCAGGATAATTCTAAAACTTATAGAGTATGTGGACAATGGATTCTGATCCGATTTTTCTGAATTTCTTCGGATCACACACGTCGATCTCTACGTCTTCAATTTTGTGAATCTGCCGGGTTGAAGCATTTTCTGATAATTCCGCTTTTTAATCACAAAAGCCACAGTCGAATTTAAAATGCTTATCTCGCTAGTTGTGTCCCTTAAGATTTGGTCATTTCTATGATATCCGACGATCACGAATTTCTCGAAGCTACAATGACCTAAATCCGAAACGAAATATTAACATTTGGCGTAAATTTAGAATACTTACGGATTTGGCGTGTCAACTTAGGCGAGTTCCTTGGCGATTAATCTCTGATATGTATTAATAGTATACAATAATGCAATAAGCTGTTAAATATATTTTTCTCAACTGACTGAAATAAAAGCTTGACACAAATCACTTGTAGTCACAAAATCCCACACCATATATGATATATATTGAAACCTTTCAGTTTTAACTGTTGTATTTATATGTTTCTGAAAGTACAGGAAGACAGATGGTCATTTCTTCGATATATTTATCTCAAACTTAGATAGATACAATTCATTTTGCAATAAGGATAGTAAATAAGTTTACCAAACTCTCTTCGAATTGTAATTATAGTATTAATTTATACTCGAACAAACGGACTGATGGATTTCTTCTGAATAGATTTTACTCAAAATTAGATAGAGATTTGCAAATTTGATGTAAAGGTATCATATCAAACTTCAACCGTCTTACTTAAAGAGTTTTTGAATTATCACAGCCAAACAGACAGACAGACGGACATATTCAAAAAATAATTTTTTCAAATTCAAGAAGGTTTAAAATGTGGAGATTTGTCAAAGATTTGAGATCGAAATTCTAGACATTTTTGACGATTACTGTACTTTCTCTATACTATATATAAGAGATAGTAAAAAGTATTATTTTTACGAAACTGAGGAATTAAATCTAAAATATTATTATACGTCTATGTCGCTGATTCTTATCTCCTTAAATGTTTTGTATTAGATTTTCATAAATTTTTATATAACGAAGCAATAACGTGTTTTTCAACTCTTATGCAAAGAAGTCTTAGAGGAAAAGAAGCTCTAAGAAGATATTTTTAGCGTCATTTTTATTATACAGAGAATGACGCATTTTTATTCATGTTGAAGAATCTTTAACAGCATTCAGGATCAATCAATAGATAATACATCACTGCTTAAAGAAAAGAAATCATTCGAGGCAGAAAAGAAAATCTTCAACAGTATTCGTCAATCGATTATAAACTCCTCAAAGTTTTTTTTTATCAATTCATGTAATATCTCCGTTTCTTTCAAAGCTTTATGCGATGGAGGGTTGTAGTTTGAAAATAATTTTGACAGCTGTCATGCAATATAAATAATGACAGTGTGAAATAACACTTAAAAAGAAGGAGTTAAAAGAAATTCATCCTTTCGTAAAATAACAATACTTTCGTCAATAAAAATTACGCTTTATCAGCTCAGTTCTTACTTTGGAAAATTCCTTACAAGATATCATTAGAAAATATTTATAACACAGTGTCTGACCATTTATCTGGATGAATCAGTTATGGTTTATTTAATTAATTCATGTACGTTTAGATGATATTTTTTGTTTTTCCTTTTCCATAAAGCATTTCAAATCCTTTTTTGAAACTTAATTTTTCAGGGATAGTTCTTTTACTTCTTTATCTCTGTACTAATTTTAAAAATATGGACCTATAATATCTATATTGGTCTGGCCATTTGGCCTAGAATTAACTTGATAGGCACTTACAAACATTGGAGGTTGGCAATTATAAATCAAAGAACAGACTCGCCGACCCACCACGAAGGCACAAGGATGAACCATAGAAACTGAATGACTGGATCGCCGCAACAACAATTAGCGGGAACTGTAGTAGAGTCCTAATGGCCATAAGCGGCCACGGTACAACCCTCCCCTTAGGAAGTACGCTCCATCATCGATGAGAGGAGTCAAACCCCAACCTCTTAGTATAACCACCGGGATGTCGAGATCCAACCACCATACCGGAAGCATGTCACCCCCCCGGGGGGAATTCAGAAAATGATAAATACCACATTGAACGTGTTTTGCAACACATTTTAAAAACGATAACACACGTTTTAAAACACTGTGTTCACGCCCTATTCTGTTTAGCAATATTGCATACAGCGCCATTTCCACTTCTGGTGGTGAGTTTCTGAGCTTTTTTTGATGGATAAGAAATTCTCTTGAAGTTTTTAAAACTCTTGTCAGGTTTGATACCGCTTTTTCCAGTTGTTTTCCTTTTTTGATAATTTTTAAGAACTTTATTTATAATCATACTGTATATTCGTATCCAGTAAATTAATCGATTCTGGCTGCTTTTTTTTTATCACCATTAATCATAACTGTTTGCACGATCATAAAATTGGCGAACTAATTTTATTTTGGAAACCAAATAAATTTTTTCAAAACATTTTTTTTCGGGAAAAATAAATTTGTTGGTATTTAAATTTAAAAAAATAGTTTATTTCAAATAAATTCAATTATGTAAATAGATAAGGGCATTTACACTTATGTTAGTTCAATATAGTTCAGTAAGACCCCGCTTAACGCTTTTTCGTTTAGAGCGGTTTCGGTTTAGCGCTCTTTTATTTCAACCCGGGAATTCCACGAAATCGCTCGCAGCATACGGGGATTCCCCGAAATATTATGCAGCGATAGGTTTCAAATACATATCCGAAAGAGTGTACTTGTATTTCTTGTTTGGTGCGGTATTGTACAGACATATTTTTATTATTGGAAACATTTGTGGACATTATTGTAAGTAGGTATTAATTTACATATTTAATACTATATTACAGTGTTAAATATTTTGATCTTTAGTTTTTTACCATGGGTGATAATGAAAAAGAAAAGAAAGCAACTAGAAAAAGCATTTCACTCAAAACTAAAATGGAAGTCATTAGAAGATTAGATTCTGGTGAACGTCAAACTCTAATTAGTGCTTCATTGAATTTGCCAACTTCAACAATAAGGACCATCATGAAGAATAAAGAAAAAATACTGTCATCGCCAACTGCAACTACGTCAAGCTCTGCAACTAGAATTATCCGTTCTAGAAATAATATCATAGAGGAAATGGAAAAACGACTGTCTATATGGATTGACGACGAAATTGACCGCAATATGCCATTAAGCCAATCTATCATAATGGAAAAAGCTAGAAGAATTTTTAATTACATTCAGGCTGAGACAATTGACAAAAGTGAAACTATCGTTGCTAGTCGAGGATGGTTTAATAGATTTAAACATCGAAATAACCTTCACAACATAAAGATTACAGGAGAAGCAGCAAGTGGTGATACAAAAGCGGCAGCTGAATTTCCAGCGATATTTTTTTTAAAAATAATTGAAGGAAACTATCCTCCAGAATTGGTTTTTAATGTTGATGAAACAGGCTTGTTTTGGAAAAGAATGTCGAAACGAACATTTCTATCCTGTGAAGAGAAACGGGCATTAGGATTTAAAGCTGCAAAAGATCGCTTAACCCTTCTACTAGGTGGTAACGCAAGCGGAGATTTTAAATTACAACCATTACTAATTTACCATTCCAAAAACCCAAGGGCGGTGAAAGGCATATCTAAATCAACTTTACCTGTAATTTGGGAGTCTAATAAAAAATCATGGATAACTGCGAAAAATTTCCAGGATTAGTTCACTGAACATTTCTGCCCGTCTGTTAAACGTTATTGCGAAATTAAAAAACTTGAACAAAAAGCACTTCTGTTAATTGATAATGCTCCAAGCCACCCAACAAATTTATCAGACTTAACAACATGCATTCCAGTCGAAGTGTTTTTCTTGCCGCGTAACACAACTGCCTTAATTCCATCAATGGACCAAGGCATTATATCAAATTTTAAGGCTTATTACTTGCGGCGAACCTTTAAGCAAATGTTTGAAAAAACAGACGGAGAAGAGATCCAGTCCATAAGAGAAATTTGGAAAAACTACAACATCGTGGATGCTGTAGAAAACACAGGCCTTTCTTGGAATGAGGTAACAGAAAGATCTTTGAAAGGAGTATGGAAGAATATTTGGCCGGATTTAAGTAAGAGCGATGGCGTAGGACACTCTGTCGATGTGGATGAAATAGTGGAAGAGATAGTGAAATTAACGAAGCAAACCGGTTTTGAAGGGGTAAATGTGGAAGATGCCGAAGAAATAATTCAAGAATCAGCGGCTAGTCTTTCTAATGATGAGCTCAAGGAATTAACTGAACAAGAAGAAAACAAAAATGTTGACAGCAGTGATTTAGAAGAAGAGCAAAAAGAACTTTCGATGGCGTTTGGAAAAAGGAGTAACTGAAATAATGAATCAATTCATTGAAAATGATCCGAATTTTGACAGGAGCTCAAAAGTAAGGCGTGGTGTTAGAGATGCTCTATCTGTTTATGAAGAACTTTTAAGAGATCATCGCAAAAGAAAAAGGCAAACAACATTAGATGCTTTTGTCACAAAAAGGCAGAACACTGAAAACGCGGAAGGCTAACTAAATATGACTGACTTAGAATTTTATTTGTTTTTTTTTTAAGAATATTCGTTTTCTTATTTATATTTTGTTTTTATTTTTGCAAGAAATAATAATGTGGTATTAATTTGGGCTTTAAGAAATAAATGTTTGGTTTTATTTTTATTAAAAAAACATTCTTTTTAAATTTAATACCTAACCAATTTCCTAGCCATCTTCCCCTAACCCCAATATTTACATTTAAAGATAGCCTCGTTCAGCGCTGTTTCGCATTAAGCTCTACTTTGATGGAACGTATCCCCCGCGTTAAGCGGGGTCTTACTGTACTTATTTTTTGTTAATGATAAGTAAATTATAAAACTTTCCATTAGAATTCTCTTAGAAGAAATTTTTTTTATAGAAATTGAAATAAATTTTAATGAAATAACTCTTACAATAGTTTAGTAAATTTTTAATATCTGAATTAGGAATTGATTTTAGTTTTATAATATTTTGAGACAGAGAAACCTTGTAATTAAAAGTTTTACTTATGTTTAAATTCCAAAATTTTAAAGAATTATATAAACTAATTGAAGTACAAATATGTTTGTAAATATTTTATATTAATGTTCAAACTATTGACACATTTTTCGTTTAGTCAAATAATATTAAATTCAAATGTTTTAATTTAGAATTTTCAACTGACAGTCATAGACTGCCATCTATCGGAATGAAAAACAAATGTTAGCATTTTGTTAGTTTACCTATCTGAAGTTTCGTAAGGGATAGTATATCAGAAAAATATCAATAAATTACTGGGAATAAGACTTATTTGGGATTTATTCTTTAAAATATATGTATAAAGTTTCAATAGTTTCAAATTTAACACTGAATTTTTTTAAAAAATATTCATCAATGCGTTATTCTGGACATAATTCATAATAATTAAATTTTACACAACCCAGCATAGATTTCTAGTATGCATTTCTTTCGATAAAAATCCAATATTTTTTTATGTTAATATTGACAGTCACCACTAACATAATGAATACAATAAATATTTATAATTTTTCAAAAAAAAATATTTACTGGTAATACCAATTGGATGAGTCAAATTCTTACAATTGTTCAGAAAAGTTTCTATCTGTGTCACTTTCCAAAAATATATGAAAATAAATAAATTGGATTATAATTTTATCACACTTTTTTTATTAAAGTAAATTATCAACGTGCAATTTTCGTAAAATGAAATTATCTATCTATAATCTAACAACAAAATAAAGAATAATATAATTTTAAGAACAATTAAAAAAAAGATGAGTATATACTTTATCTAGCAGAAATTTAAACAATAATAATTCACGGGCAACGATCAATAAAAGAAATCAATATATATTTTTTAATGATTTAAAGGAGATACAAAAAGAACACAAAATATACAATACCATCGTTTTTTAAATATGTTACATCGCTACAAATGTTAAAAAAAATATTTTTATATGAATATTATTTTAAGAAATGAATCAATTTATCCATGAATACTTCTTTATTAGAAAATAAAATTCGTCTATTTTTATAGGAATTTTAATTTCTATTCAATATAACGTGAAAATTTATAACTGTTGTATTTAGAATTATAAACGTTAGGTTCAGATAAATCAAAGGTAACGCTCATACTCAATTCAGAAAAAAAAAGTTTTATTGAGTTTTCTAATTAAAATGATAGTTAGAAGCCGAATTTGAATGCTCTTTCTAATTTTATAGTTTTAAATTTTTATTTCTTATAAATAAATATAATATAATAAAATATAGAATTCAATATTGAATTGTTCAAGAGAAAGCTAGAGAAATTTAAATATAATACGTATATGTATATACGAAGGTGTTATAAATTCTTTAAAATCTTAAAATATTTCATAAACATAAAATTTTAAACTTGCTATATTAGATAGACAAAACTTTTAGAAATAAATTCAATTTTAAACTATTTTTGAAATGTGTCAAAACAAGAATTGATTCAGTTACTTCATCTTTTTCCATGCTGCCATCTATGCGTCATTGCAGATATTAATCTTATATTTTAACAGATACGTCACTGCATTTTGTGAGAACATGCTCAAAAATGAATCGATAATTTAAAATATTTTACTTTATTGATGGTAATTTAAATATTAATAATTTTAAAAAATGATAATTTAAACATTAATAATTTTAAAAAATGATAATTTAAACATTAACAATTTAAACAATGTTAATTTAATTATTTAATGACTTTTAACAATTTACATCATGCCTTTTATTTGTTATATCTTTCGTAAAAGAATAAATAAATTAATATCATCAGAAACTGTTTACTTCGAGAAATAGAAGAAAATCGTATGAATATTCTTCTTATACATATATAATAAATGACATAACCTGAAATTTGTTTAAATTTAAATCTTTTATCCATAGAATATATGCAAGAAATGCTACACTATTCTTTATTTAAATGTTTCTGCCTTTCAATTAATATTTGTGTTGCTAGGTTTGTTAACTTGTGTGTTACATATCGTACATAGGAGAAACAACAAAACAATAAGAAAAACAGACTATCAAAAAGTGATATGCGAAAAAGGAAATTATTCTATTAATCCAGTCGAAAATAAGACAAATTTTTTAAGCTTTAAAACGATAATTTAGAATTTGCCTTTTAATCATGTACATAATCATGAAAACATATCATAAAAATGCATATGTTAAAACGTTATAAAATAACAAATCCTTTCTCTTTAGTTATTTTATGTATTATAATTTATAATTATAAACATTTTAATTACTATACTATTAAAATAAATCTTACTCTAATGCGTTACTAGATGGCGTTATAGTATTTTTGTGTTTGTGTAGATTTAAATTTTTTTGGTTAATGCATACGGTCAATCTAACCCTTAAGCGTTTTATCTACAATGTGTTTTCACTAGAATGTTTTGCCTAAATGATAAAATAAAACTAGCTGTTCTGAAAGACAAATTTTTATAGCAGTTCCGCCTATCTAAGTACTCATGATATATACATGTATTATGAGAATTATACAGAGTTTAGAGCAAGATGTTGGAATACATGCCGGAACAGATAAGAAATAACAAAATGATAGGATTTGCACTCATGATACATACATGTATTATGAGAATAATGAAGAGTTTAGAGGAAGGTGGAATATATGCCGGACCAGATAAGAAATAACAAAATGACAGGATTTGCACTCATGATACATACATGCATTATTAGAACCATGTAGAGTTTAGAGCTAGGTGTTGGAATACATGCCGGACAGGATAAGAAATAACAAAATGATAGGATTTGCACTCATGATACATAAATGTATTATTAGAACAATGTAGAGTTTAGAGCTAGGTGTTGGAATACATGCCGGACCGGATAAGAAATAACAAAATAATA
>JAOUZG010050066.1:159229-178573 GCA_026289955.1 Argiope argentata | reverse complement strand
ATATATATATATATATATATATTGTATAGTGTGCAATATACGAGCAAGTCAAAAGAAATATTTAAATTGATGTAATTTCGCAGAAAAATACAATTTTCTTTTAAAATTTTGAAGTTCCTTTCCAGTAATTTTTCGTATTAAAATAAATATCCGCTCAAATTTATTCTAAAATAGTTTATCTGACATAAATTTTATTATCGAAGAAGAATTATTGCATTCTTAAATATCTTTGAACTCAAAATTTCATAAGGGATCGTCTGCATATCGAAAGAGGATGAAAGCTTATAATGTCTGAAGTGAATATCTTATCTTCTTATTGAATTTTTAAATAACAGCAGAAGTTATTTCCGGACACCAAAGTTCAAGTCATGAGGAACACTCTCTACCTATACCCCAGGCATGTTTTCATTTAACATGTAATTACTTTGCTCAAAGAAAATTCAACATATCATGTGATCGGCATTTGAATAACCTTCAAAATGATATTCGTTTATTATATGGTCAGAAGAAATAACGAGACTCATTGACATTATAAATGTCTTCTTACGCAGATAATTAACTTAACAGAGTTGCATTAACTTGTGATATTAGGAAATGGTTCTGATTCAATACAGTTATTGAATAATTCACAATCTCTAAATTGAATGATACTGAATATTTAGTTCCCACGTTATCAGTGATTAGTTAATGGGCTCTAAAAGGGTTATTGTATTGCAAATGGCTACGTGTGTATTAGGTGTATGTAAAGTAAATGTGTATTCATATTAGGTTAAACAAGTCTCTCATAATGGGGCTTTGATTTCAGAGATTATTAAATTACGTTGATATATAAGTGACAAGCAAATAATGCCCAGCTCTAATGTGATGATTACGAAATAAAATTTACTTTATTAGTATTACAAATTTATTATATTGCATTTTATTAGTATTACAAATTTACTTTATTGTTTAGAAAATAATAAAGTAAATATTCTTCTGATTACTAATTTGTATTAATATTTAATTAATTGTTATTATACTGATAGATTTTATTATTAAAAGATTAAAATGAAATCTTCTATGCATACATCAATGTATCATGTCAGAACATAATTTCTTCAACGGCCAAGCACCACGTGCTCATGCAAGTTAAATTATATTTTTATTCAATTTAATGTTTTCATTGAATTATTGATTTTAGTATTTCAAACAATCATAAAAAACTTTGACATTTAATGTTGAAAAAAATATCCCATTTCCTATTTATTTTATTTCATATAATCACATGCTGAAAATGACATTTTTATAGGTTTTATTTGCTGTAGTAATTAATTAATTTTTTTAAATCAGGGGTTTTGTAAATGCGATGGCAATGTGTTATTAAAAGCTGATTTTTTTAGATGCTCGTGCAGATTTAAAATTTCAATTTTTCGCCTACTGAATTTTTTTATTTATCGCCTACGGATTTCCCAAAATAACATCATGTTCTGACATGATAAAAAAGGAGACCGATTCGCAATTTTCACATTATAATTGAAATGCTGATGGCAACATTTTTGATCAGTGATTTCTAACTAGAATTGAGTTTTATATTGAGCAAAATAAATAATAATAAATAGATTAGAAGACAGGATGTAATCATGAAGTAATAATATTGACTTAAAGCAAAAAAAAGATTAAAATAAAATCTTTTAGACATATTTCAAAGTATCATGTCAGAACTTAATTTCTTAAACGGCTAAGCACCACGTGCTCGTGTTAGTTAAATTATACTTTAATTCATTTTAATTGTTTCATTGAATGAGTCACTTTAGTATTGCAAACGATCCAAAAAACTTTGTCTCACATTTATTGTTTAAAAAAATATCCCATTTCCTATTTATTTCATTTCACATAATCACGTTCTCAAATTTTTTTTGCTGTAGTTATTAAATTATTTTTTTAAATCAGAGCTTTTGTAAATGTGATGGAAACGCGTTATTAAAAGCTGATTTTTCGATATTCTTGAGCAGATAATAAAATTTTTATTTTTCGCCTACGGTATTTTTGTCTACCTCATTCTCAAAATAACATCATGTTCTGAAATGATAATAAACAACTGATCTTCTATTAATGGCATTTTAATTTTCGGTTTGCAGTAAACTTAAACAGCAAATAAAGCTTACCGAGAAAATTATTAACAAATGAGAAACCGAATTTAATGCCAAAATTGTTTGGTAAAAATTCATTGTTTTTCTTTTTTGCTTTTATTTAAATGAACTGTTTTACGTTGACAACGTTCATTCAATTTTAAAGTTCTATAAATAAATAAAAATTTAAAAAAGATAGATAGGACAATTTCAACAGTTTCAAATTTGGGACACTGAATTTCGTCAACACATCAGAATAAATTAATACAAAATTAAAGAAAAATATTATATACTAATTTAACAGATGAAAAATATACTTATATATGCATTTCTAATACTTAGTTGAGAGAAAATGGACATGTTTTTTGTTTTAGTAAGTATAAAATCAGAGATAAAAACTATTAAACATTTCTTAATTACAATCAGAGCTCGCTTAAATAATTTTAATTTTATTTATTAATGAAATAAGCAATAATTTTAAAAAATAACATTTAATAATGAATCTTAGGCATAATCACAATTTAAAGAAAGGAAAGTAACAAGAGTTTTCAGGCTTCAATTGAACTTCTACTTGGGATCCGGAATATATATGAATCTGGTGAATATTAATTTTTCTTTTCTAATTTTCTAAACTATGGTATTGAGTTTACAGGATTTTTCAATCATTATGAACTCATCAATTACATTTATTTAGTACTGAAAGAATACTAAACCTTAGCAACATGACGTCACATTATCGGTCTATAGATCCTTAGATCATTTGAAATCAAAGCAGACACTGTTTCATAAATGCTTCCTTTTATTTTCGAACTAGAGATATCGATTTTTAATACATGAACTCAGGCATCTTCTAAAACACCAAAATAATTTATTCTTTCCTTTCTTTTCCCTCCCGAATTAAAAGAGAAACAACTTATAACTTTTATATTTAAAATAAAACATGAAATATTATATTACATAATAGCTTAGATGTTAATATAATATCGTTAACTTTATCCAAAAATATACGTTTCTGATTATTGTAATATATAAAGAACAAAAAACACCAGTGCATGTATACAAAATAAAATTCTAGAGCTATATCAGTAAAGATTTTCATACTTCGAATAAATCAAAACCGTTACCTTAACAACATGACGTCACATTGTCGGCCTATTAGCCTTTAGATCATTTGAAAATCAAAGTAGACACTGCTTCATAAATGCTTCCTTTTATTTTAGAACTAGAAATATAGATTTTGTTATTTTACTCAATGAAAATTAATTTTCTTTCTGTTATGAAATTATATGTAGTTATTTTTGTTATTTTTGCAAAATCAAACATAAAACTGTGTTTGTATTGCTTATACTGAGATTCATTTGAAATTAGTTCATTAACAACAAAGTGTTTATTTAGCATATTTTTAATACGTGGAAGTAATTTCTTCACTTAAAGGAATTTAAGCTTTTGAAAACATGTTTGAAGGAATAATGAGATTTTCTGTTTTTGGAGAAAGAGTCTATTTATTCACTATAATTGATTCAGAGTAGTTGTTAAAAGCTAATTTTAATCTGTATTATTTCATATTTCTATTTTTAAAGAAATGAAAATATAAGGCATTCTAATTTATCTTGTTTTACTATAGACTTGAAGAATCCTGCAACTTTTAATTTGATTTTATTATAAAATTGCTAATAGCTTTCACAAACTATGAAATTGGACAATAGAATTTTGAAATAGTGTCTTAGTTCGAGACATTGTTGAGTACCCTCGAACTAGAATCTCATTCTCCATTTATGTAATATCACTCTTGTAAAAAGATAATGGAATTTAAGTTACACAACCTATTTACAAATGAACATTTTTAGGACGGCTTAATTTTATGAAAAAAATTCTGCAGCAAAATCTTATTTCTAATTCATAAAGAAACAATTGTTCCCGAAAATCCTATTTTGGTGAAATGTGTTACTATATATTTGAAATCAAAATATATTAAACAATATTATTTTTAATAAATTCTATGAAAATTCAATAACTGCTAAATTTATTGGTTTCCACAACAGCACAGTGTCTAAAATAGATAATGAAAAAGATTAAAATGAAATCTACTATGCATATTTCAATGTATCAAGTCAGAACATCATTTCTTGAACGGACAAGCACCACGTGCGCGTAAATTTTTGTATACACAATACAAAAGTAATTACTAGGGGGTCATAGATGTTATCTAGCTTATAAGGTTTCCAACACATACTCTCCCATCAGTTATTTATTGGCGAGATGAGAAATTTATTTGCGCCAAGTTTATGGTGAATGTGAGTGTGAGTTGGCGGTGATGTTGGCTGTTGTACTTTAACGGCATCTGTTGTATTTTAACTTTGGCTTTTGTATTTTAACTCATGACCTTTTGCTGCCGAAAAAGGAATACCTCCGAAATTGCCGAAATAACCGAAATTGCATCATTTGGGTTTAGAGCCATGTAACATAACCACAATACAAAAGCAATTATTTGTGTACTGTAGATGTTATATGGCTTTTAAATCTTCAACCACACTTCCTTCAAGATTGAGTCCCTGTGGCTTCTAGCTGCGGAAATTCCTGAAATATGTTTTGTTGTAAAAAAAAACTGCTTAAGGTGATCTTTCTTTAATACTTCAGTGCCTGTTGTATTTTGTGAAGTAGATTAGAGTGATACAATTCATATTCCAGTTTTATTAAAATATTCGACATGATTTTTTCTTTCTATCCAGTCTTGATCTCAGATTTCCTTTTAATATAAATCAATATTCAATTAATTCTGAACGCATTTTATTAAAATATTCGGCATGAATTTTTCTTTCTATTCAATCTCTTCCTATTGGTTCTTGTGCCATAAAAATTTAAACTAACCAACCAACCAATCTTGATCTCAGATTTCTCTTTAATACGAACCAATATTATTAAAATATACTGAATAAATGTTTCTTTCTTGATCTCAGATTCCTTTGTCTCAATTTTGTTTTCTATGGGAAAAAAGACAAATAAATGCATGATAAACAAACAACATTCTCCTCTTTAAGTTTCCATTGAATAACTTTACTGCAGAGCCGCAAAAATTTTATTCATTGGTCGAGTGTTTGGACACTTTTTTTACCTCACCGCCTTTGTTTATACTTTCCTGAACCTAAAAAGAATGCTTCATTTATTCAATATCATCTATCAATTCGAAGAGAGTTTCTTTGAGTAATCAGTTATGCTTCAATGATTTGAAAGAGGTTTGAATTTTTATTGCTTCTCTTTTAATTTTCTTTTTCTCAGTAGCAGCTTTGTCCGAACGGACTGTTCGTTACATTTGCCTCACTGGATAATTTCCCTTTACTTGATTTAATAAATTAACCTTTAAATTTAATTAATTAATTTTAATAAAGTTATTTCAGTGAATAAGATTTTTTATTAGTTCTAATGGAAATACAAAGGGTGTTCAAAAAGTAAGTTACACTTATTTTCCCTCTGCCGATCCCTGATTTAACCTTGCGCATAATTGAGTTCAACGACTTGCAAAGGTGGCAATTTCATTCATGCAGTGAAAATCTTTGTTGCTTAAGACGAAAAAAAATAGCACATCACCTGGAAACACTTCAACTTTGAAGCACGTGAAACAGTACGCCTATTATGAGCAAACATTTAATGAGTAAGGGAGATTCATCATGAAATAATGACAGTGTATGGACCACATGCAATATTACGTCTAGCCAATGCAAAATGGTGCCAGTAGTTTTTAAGACGGTCACACCGACTTAAACTATGAGGAAAGGCAAAGAAAGCTAACAACGGCGAGCACATCAGATATGGTACAGAGGGTGGAAGGCATCATTTTCAGCATTCGCAGAGTGTTGCTGTTACTTATGGCACTTGCCATGGTCAATCCCCGCTGTTACATCAGCAGATTTTAAGCCTGAGATATACGTCTCTTGTTTTACAAGTAACGTCATCTAGGGCCAAGAGTACGGCTTAGCTACACACACATCACAACACGTTTTAGGGGGCGGACTTCATTCATGCAAATTCATTCACTCATTTCAAATCGTAATTTAGACCAGGAACAGAGAACGATCACCTCTGACCCAGTACCCCCAGGGATATTACTCTCGACATGGAGGACTTTGCTACCACGAACAGATTTAACGCGCTCCAACCGCCTCACACTTGTGGAATCAATTGGCCTGTGTGTTTCGAACTTATAACCTAAGGAGTACGAGTCCAACGCTCTATATCCAGACTATCCTCGTCTAGCCAATGTAAAATGATGCTAGTAATTCGAAGACGGTCGCACAGACTTAAAATATGTGGAAATGCAATGAAAGATAACAACGGCGAACACATTAGATATGGTGCAGAGTGTAGAAGACATTATTTTCAGCATTCGCCGAGTGAACATCTTATACATTGCACAGGACTTAAGAATATCCGTTGACTGAGTTCATTCCATTTTTCAACGATGACCAGGTTCATACAATGTTTTAAGGGCTTAATCAGGTCATGGGAGATTCCCTGCACATTTCCAAAGATTTAGAATAATGCAGGAAAATAAATGCATTTGCATAAATACTATACAACGACAGATTAAAACTACAGATTTTTCGAAAAGTTAATATAGTTTTTAGTTATTACATTTGTTAATTTTGATATTTCGTTATACATATATAATTAGATCCTAAGCCCCATCATCCAACAATTGAGCAAATATTGCCATTATAAGAAATTCATTAATTGAAATAGATTAATTGAATACTTGGTCATCTAAATGTCTTATTTTTTATTTTAATAATTTATATAAGGATGAGATAAAAAGAATCGATTTAGAAACTTTATTTGAAAGAAAGATTGGTGGTTTCAGTGTCGTTTTATTAGGGAGACAAAGGCAGTATTCATGTTGTTGTTGTTGTTACTTATGGCACTTGCCATGGTCAAGCCACCTGTTGATACAGCAGCAGATTTAAGCCGAATGGAGCGTCTCTTGTATTTTAAAGTAGCGCCAACTAGGACCAAGACTACGATTTAACTACACACACAACACGTTTGCTTCCACAGACCCTTTTTACAGGGGGACACATTCATACACCTCATAGACGCACACAGAAGAACAACCATGCCCAAACTGAGACTCCCAGAACACGAGGAAGACGCGCTACCTATGTGCCAGATAATCGACAGGCTGTATTTATAATGGACTATATTTAAACTGTGTGTTAAATTGTTGATAAGCAAAATAGGAAACTATCAGTAATTGCATTATTGTTTGTAAATAGAGAAACTATACCCTTTTCTTCATTTAAAATAAATTTATCTTTTTAACCTATTAAATAAACATTATTTATTTCATTTTCATAAATATTCTTCTTTTTTCTCTTGGAAGTCCTTCACTATAAATGGAAATTCTGTAGGGATCTTTTAATGTTTTAATTTTATGAATAACCCGAGTTTTCTAATAATTGATTTTATTTATTTTTTTGGAGGAATTTTCACAGAAACATAGAATTTGTAATTTTTTTAATTTGTAAATTTATTAGTAACACACTTTTTTATATAAATATAATATGGTTTATTAAAATCGTTTTTGAAATGTATATTAACTTCGAATTTGATTAAAATAAATTTTCAAGTATCAAATTTGAATCGATGTATTAGAAATCAAAGAAAACCCATAAGTTAAAGACTAGTATTTAGTATTATATGTAACAAGTAAAAATACGACAAAATGTTAAAAATTCTTTTGTGTGTCTTTGTGGGAATGTCTTACCATCTAAGAGTTCAGCGTTAATTTATTCCTTTTTATGCTTCATATTTGGAATTGCGTATTTAATTTCAAAATTACATTACATGCTTTCAAACCTCTATAACATTTTATCAATTAAAATTTTAAAAAAGCCATTTATCCTTATTAAATATTTTAAAAGAAATATTTTGTAAACCAAGCTTTGTTCAGTATAATCATTTTTCTAAAATCATGTTTTTTTGCCTAAATTATTTATATACGAATCCCATACTGATTATATATGAATATTTTTCAAACTTGCTTGATTTCTCATCTATCAGCTCCAACTCCCGGAAATTTGAGATACCAATAGATTATCATTCTGAAGCAGCAATGCAAGTACCACAAAAAATTACTAGATGACGCTATATGACATACTCATATTTAATTATAAAAAAAGATTTTTTTTGTATGCAAAATCTCGTTTCGTCAGGGAAGATGTCTATATAAATAAATTTAAAAAACAAAATCTTTTCTAAATTTTAAAAATGACCTAATCATTTAGAGCCGTTTCTGAGATAACCAAAAAAAAATATTTTTATAAACATAGAGAACTGCTTGTTTAAAATTATGATTTTTTTTTTAATCTGAAGTATAATCTGCACACATTTTGTACAAGATTTTAATAAATTAAACCAATAATCCAGTTAATTGTCTTTTCTGAAGAATCTTTTCTCAAAAAAAGGAAAAAGAAAAGAAAGTGTTAAAACTGAGGAATGAAAATAAATTCATTTCAGAAAGCAAACAACCACTAATTAAAAACAGAAATGACCATCATTCTTTCCAATACATTCTTTAAAGAACAACTATGTAAAGAGAGAGAAAAAAATTAATAGTATTAATTTATACTAAATAAGCTTTTCGGTGTTAATGAATTGAACTTTCCTATATCGTAGTTTCTGAAAAAGAAGCAGCTTTTTATGTTTAAAGCAGAAAAATTAAAAGATACCTTCATTAATTTTACAGCATTGGGAGGAATAATTTTCAGTGATTACAAGAAGAAAAGAAAACACTGGTCTCAAGTTCGGAAATAAAAAGAAGTGTTTGTATAAAGTGAGATATTGTCTGCTTTTATTTCAAATAATCCCAGGAGGTCCGTATGTCGTAAATGTGACGTCATGTTGCCATGGTAACTACTGTGACGTATACAAAAACTCATGTTTTCATAGTTCGCATTTTGTACGCACATATCGCAAAATTCTTTTGGGATTTTCAAATTTTTACATCTACATTTAGACGTTCTTACTGTTGTAATAAAATTAACGTGACGTTAATTAACGGTTTAATTTATGTACGGTTGAAGGCTTCATTTTTTTATTTCACTGTTGAATGTTAAAAGCTATATCTCTTAGAAATAGAATTTGTATAATCGTAAATCAATGTAATGATTTGGCAAATATCTTACTTTGTAACATTACGGCTATTTTAAAATAACTGAAAAATGAAGATTTAATATTAAATAATAATAATAAAATATATAAAACCCAATATATTTTTTATTTACCCTATTTTTTTATTTCTTAACTTTAATTAAGAAATAAAAAAATAGGGTAAATAAAAAATATATTGGGAACACTGTTATTATGAAGTATATTGTTGTAAGAAGAGTGATATTTAAAAGACTGTTGCATCTACAACTGTATATTATTGTTGAAATATGTCTAAAGTAATCTATGTAAATATTTCAATTTATCTGCATTCTAAAAATAATTATTTTATCACCTGTAATCATGTTTTACTGATTACTGAATTTACTGATTTTTTTTATGTACCCTCAGATTTTTATTTCTTAACTTCACAAAAATTGGAACACAGGTATCATGAAGTATATATGCTGTAAGATTTATATCTAAAAGACTGTTGCATCTATCAACTGTATATTTTTGTTGAAACGTGTCTAAAATAATCTATGTAAAAATTTCAATTGATCCGCATTCTAAAAATAATTATTTTCTCATCACCTGTAATCAGATTTTACTGAATACTGATTTTACTGATTTTTTTTTGTTTCCCTTTAGATTTTTATATCTTAACTTTAATAAAAATGGGAATACAGGTATTATCAAGTATATATACTGTAAGAAGATTGATATTTAAAAAACTCTGTTGCATCTCTTAACTGTATATTTTTGTTGAAACGTGTCTAAATATAATCTATGTAAAATTTCAATTGATCCGCATTCTAATAATAATTATTTTTTCATCACCTGTAATCAGGTGTTTCTAATAACTGATTTCACTGATTATTTTATTTACCATTTGATTTTTGTATCTTAACTTTAATAAAAATGGAAAAACAGGTATTATGAAGTATATGTGCTGTAAGAAGATTGATATTTAAAAAACTTTGTTGCATCTATCAACTGTATATTTTTTAAAGCATGTCTAAAATAATCTATGTAAAAATTTCAATTGATCCGCATTCTAAAATTAATTATTTTTTCATCACCTGCAATCAGGTTTTACTAAATATTGATTTTACTGATTTTTATTTCTTAACTTTAATAAAAATGGGAACACAGGCATTATGAACTATATATGCTGCAATAATATTGATATTTAAAAGACTCTGTTGCATCTATCAACTGTATATTTTTGTCGGAATATGTCTAAAATAATCTATATAAAAATTTCAATTGATCCACATTATAAAATAATTATCTTTTCATCACCTGCAATCAGGCTTTACTGTAACTTTAACTTCCGAGTTGCAAGATCCTTATTTTTGTACGCTGATACTCCTCGAGCTGAAACCAGATTACGAACTCTTCAAGATTGAATTTAAAAGCTACTTTTTAAGTTTCGAAAACTATTATAAAAGTTTTTTCCCCTCACCTTTTTCTACTTTTTTAGCGGAATACTTTTGCTCTTGTCCTAATTCTGGCAAAAAAAAAAAAAAAAAAAACTCATGAAAAATGTGTTTTTTCACTTACTCATAAAAAAGAGGAATAAAAATGTAATTCACAGCTAATCTTATGCGTTTCCTTTTTCCAATAAATAAATAAATCATATATAATTTTGTGTATTTGTGATTTGCTTTGCTTCAATTTGTGAATTGTCCCCTCTCTCACACACACACACAAAACAAGTTTATAGAGTTCCATTTTTTTCATACATGTGTGTGTCTAGCAAAATAAAACTAGACAAGGTGCATCTAAAAATTCCGGTGAATGGATGGATGTTTCAAAAGTAACGAGAGTGAAAAATGAGCCCACGCGCATGCGCAGGGAGATATATATGAAGAGACGCAATATAGCAAGTAGAGCAATAAAGCGATTCATATTACTATGCTATCGCCAATCGAACGGTGTGCATGCTAAAACTCACGTGAAATTGTGAATCATGTGAATTATTTTTTAATTATAAGATGGAATTGTATCTGATTTTAAATAAATTTGATTTCGAAAAATGGATTCGTAATAGGATTTAAAGTTTAGAGTTTTAAATTGATTGGTATTTTTTTTCTTTGCATTCCATTGATTTTCAAACAAGTGAAAATCCTTAATAATTGTATGCACTTATATTCTTGGTACAGATCTTTTATTGCATATATCTAATTGAAAATCGTATATTTTGAAAAAAAATGAGTTGATATACTTAATTAGTATATGACCTAGAATCACGCCAATGATCATATCTCAATTTGGCTTTAATTAATCAAAACTTTGGACAATATTATTATATTTTTTCTCATTTTTTCAAACCTTTTTGAAGGTGTATCAACTAAAAACTTAAAAGTAGAATTAGTAGCAGATAGAGTAATTAAAAAAAACATTTTTTTGATTATGTGATATTAATTACCACTTTTTCAATATTATCGAAAGATTTATATAGTCTTTCGAAACGCTAGCAATCGAATGCACATATTTCTGTAATTCCATATTAGGAGCTCTTGGGCTTCGGTAGCCTATGAGCATCGAATCTTTCAGGAAGTTGACAGAGAGTGGATAAGTCTTGTAGAAAAGCGTGCAGGAAGCTATCCTGTCGTTTTGAATAATGTTAAACATTCAATTTTAGCTGATAATACTTATCTTAAATTTCGGGTGCAAAACTTAAATGATTTAATTTAAACTATTGCCCTAGACTCATATTATTGGATACTGACTAAATATAATGGACTCGAAAGTAAAAATCTAGTACAATTTGGTAAATAAACTATTAATATCTCTGCTATATTAAAAATATCTTTAAAAAGAAATACTTGTATTAATTTATATGAAACAAAGCCAGTGTCTACAACTGTAATAAGGAATAGAAGAAAAGATTTTTTATAAAAAGCAGAAACCTTTGGGATAACATGATAAAAAAGTGCAATAATTTTATAACAAATCCCATCAGGAGGTCAATGCTTATTTAGTTCGGCATGCTTTTTAGCAACTTGCTCCAAAAAAAGCTACAACATTTTCATAATTGAAAGAATTTGTTGATAGTACAAGGAATATAATTAGGGGCTCCGGCGCCCGAAGGGTGCCATCCCCGATCGGCAAAACTTAGAGTCCAGAGTTACGTGGTTTGTTCTGAAGTGCGGGAAATTTTCCGGGGTGAGCTTTCAGTAGTAATGAGCACGATGGCAGCTCGACCATTGAGGTTGCTTGAATGAAGGCGGGCGTGCCGGATAGCAGTTTCTCGGTACGTTGTAGGTGCGGCTTGAGGCGAGGTGAGTTCTCTCAAGATTCCTCTAGAGAGGGTGCGTGGAGGATGGGGTATGAAGGATTGAGGGATTAACCAATTTAAATTGCGAGAAAGCCCATCGAAATTTTAGAAGAAAAATCTGATTTTTGATATGATTTGGGATGAACAAAAATGGAGTGATAATGCAAATTAGACAAAAAATTAAAGTTAAAACTAAAGTAAAATAAATCTGGGTCTCCTGCTGTTAGGGTTTGCTGTGTAATTTTCTATTTCTTCTATAGCTGGGTTATCAATAATATCCAGGTCATTGAAGAATTTAGTGGCGATTATTTTAATAAAATCTCTTAATGATGGAAGATTTAGAGCCTGTCGGATATCGTCGTTCCTCATGAACCATCTTGCTTTTGTGATTTGTCTGAGAATAATGTTTTGGCACCTGTCAATGATATTAAGATTGCTTCTTCCAGCATATGCCCAAACAGGGTTTGCATATGTTAAAACAGGTCTGAGAATAGCAGTATAAATAAGCACTTTATTTTCCCTACACATTTCTGAATTCCGAGCTATTAGGGGGTAAAGTTTACGCGAATTATCTCGGAATTTGGATTTAATAAAATTAATGTGTGCTTTCCAGGTTAAACTTTTATCCATAATAATGCCAAGGTATTTTGCTTCCAGAGACCAGGGGACTATTGTGCTATTAATTTTAATGTTGAATTTTGATTTTTTATTTCTCTTCGTGAAGAAAACAGCTTCGGTTTTCGATGCGTTTATGGCTATTTTCCACTCGTTGAACCAGACTTCAAGGCTTTGTATATGTTTGTTTAATTCATGAGTGATGTATCTGGTATTTCTGTTGCCAGCAAAGCTGTATCATCTGCAAAAATACAGAGTTTAGTGTTAATATGTTGCGGAATATCGTTGATGTATATGGAGTAAAGTGTGGGGGACAGTTTTGCCCCTTGTGGCACACCTGCCTGAATGGAGCGAAGTTTGGAGAGTGAGGCATGACTCTGACCGTGAATTTCCTGTTAAACAAGAAGGATGCTATGATTTGAATGAGAGGAGGGGGAGTCTTGTAGCAGATTAATTTGTACAATTTGTTGATAGTTGAAATTTTGCACTTAAAATAAAAGGAAAATTCACAGTATGATCTGGTAAAACTTACTCGTGAAGTAAGCATATAGCAAATTTAAGGTTACCATATAGACTTTAAAAAAAGCAATTTTTCAATTCCACAGGAAGTGCCATCAATGATTGCCTTAGAGAAAAAAATTATTTTAAAGGTATAGTGGTTATGAGGTTCATAAATATGAATATGAAAAAAAAACACATAATTTTATTTCATTTCTCTGTCTCATAAATACGTTTACAAAATGTTTTTTCTTGAATATTTAAGCTATAAAAAGTTAAATTTCATTGGTCGTTGAAGGATTCAGTAAAATAGGAATTAGTGTAACGGTTATTTATTTACAGGATTACCTTACACACAGATAATTTACATATCAAAGGTGGAATGATCTAAGATTTACAAATAAGAGCATGGATAAAATCAAGCAGCACATGCCATTCGCTGATCTGTATTGAGTGATTACCTCCAGGCACTAGAGGGCGCTGCATCTGCGGTTAGTGTTACACGAGCGGTTACAAACTTAAAATTATCATTTAAAAAGCATGGTTTCTAACAAGGTAAACATAAAGGTCCTTTTTTATGATATCATTACGAAAGGTTTTGGTTGCCAGTTTTGTTTATTGTTTGTTGTTACATCTATGTGATGCTAGCAAACCTAACGGCCCAAAAATAAATGAAACGCAGAATGATTCTGCATTTCATCAACTCTTGTTTATATTCCAAGGCTAAAAATATTTAATTTAATGAACCCAACAAATTATTTATTTTATATATACATATTCATATCCTTAAACTAAGGATAATTAATGGTACAATGGAAATCGAAATCTAAAATGCATATATCAGACGTAAAATGACCTCGCACATCTTCAAAACTCATATGCAAATTGCACCAGATGACACCAATAGTACGTCACAATGACGAGATTATGAGAAAGTGATGTATAAGAAATATTGTCCGACATCCAAAGCAAATTTTGATGGGTTTTGTTATTTAATTGCAGAAAGCTGTTTAAATATTATTAGTTTGAAATTAAAATAATTAAAATAATGCTAATGATTCGAAACTTTTAAATACGTAAAGGAATGAAAACTATTCCTAACTTGAATGAAAAATATTAGAAAACTAACTTGAACAAACTAAAATCGTAACCTGAACCAAAACTATTAGAAAATAGTTACAGTAAAGTAAATTGAAATTTTAATAAGCGAAAAACTAAATAAATTATACAGATATTGAATATAAGATAGTAAACTCTAATTAGAAAAATTGGAAAATGTAGTATTATAATTAGTAAAATGATTGTAATAATTAAAATTATCCATACAAGTCTGAAACCTGAAAAAAAAACAGGACCCGGAAAAGAAAAAAAAATCAAAAAAAGAAAATATTTCGCTTCCAAACAAATCAATGAAGTTGAACTCATTCCATGAAAAAGCACTCTTCCAGTTGATATATGATGCAGAATCTTTCAAGTCTTAGAAACCGTAACAAAGGCAGAGGGTGAAAGAAAAATCAACGAAATACCGGGTGGCCAGAAATAAAACACCCCTACTCTGACCTCCCTGGATATCGAACTACTCAGTGTAAAGGCTTGAAAATTTGTGGACATACTATTCAAAAAATGGGGAAACGGATTTCACGAAAAAAAAATTTAGTTCCAGAAATCACCGATAGGTGGCGCTGTACCACTGGACGTATGCTGAAAAGACACAAAAACACGTTTTAAACACATTTTATTTGAAAGTACCAAGCATACATGAAACAAGGACGTTATCGATGCAGGGAATGCTGCTCAATATGGTTCCCTTCCTGAAGATGTAAAATGTGAAGTCTGTGGACAGCTTGTTCAACTGCGGATCGTAACTGGTCATCTGAGATGCTTCTCACATGCAGACTGATACTCTCTTTCAAATCTGCCAAGGTTATCAGACGTTCTCGATAAACAAGGTTTTTTAAGTGTCCCCAAAGCCAAAAATCACACGGATTAAGATCCGGTGAGCGAGATGGCCAAGTTGTCGGAAACGCGCGACTGATTATTCTGTCAGTGGTGAAATGTTGGCGAAGAAACTGTTGCACAGGGAGTCCAATGTGTGGAGGTGCTCCATCTTGCATAAAAGTAATGGTGTCAAGGCATTGGCGCTGCTGCAAATGGGGTACAACAAATGTTTCGAGCATCCTTTTGTACCTGTTGGCCGTCACGGTACATGTCTCAAGGCCATTGGAAGTAACCTCTTCGCAAAAGAACGGTCCAAGGATGAATGTGGCTGTGAATCCACACCAGACTGTAACTTTCGGTGAGTGGAGTGGAATCTCTTGGAAGGTACGGGTGTTTGTCGTGTCCCATATGCGACAGTTATGGGTGTTCACTGTTCCACTGAGGTGGAAATGGGCCTCATCGCTCCACAGAATCTGCCACGGCCACGATGCATCCACTTCAACTCTAGCAAGAAATGTCAATGCAAAGGTCAGTCGCATCTCCCTGTCTGTGGCCAGCAATTGTTGATTAGGGCGGATTTTGTACGGGAAACAATGCACCATTTTTCTGAGTACGTTCCACACTGTGCTATAGGGAACACCCAAGCGTCGTGACACTGCACGTGCACTACTGCAGCCTAAAACATTATCCATTGACTGTTCAACAATACCGGTGGCAACATCTTCAACGACATCTGAACGAACCGGTTTGCGTCCTCGACCAGGCTGAACTCCAAGATGTCCAGTTTCCTCGAATCGAGCGATCATTCTCCTGAGAGCTTGTGGAAGCAATGGTCCCTTACGCAAATCCTTAAGTCGGCGAAACTCTCGAAGTGCTGCTGGAGCATTTCCTTTATTCTCGTAAAACAACTTCACAAGCAAAGCGCGTTCTGGCAGCGTGACAGCCATCACTAATAAGAATGACATTCCCCACCTTTTAACATGGCTTCTAACCATGCTTTATGCAAATTTTTCTGGTTACAGTATGAAATTGCAGTTACAACGGGAGTTCTAGCTTCTTTACTATTTTTATTTTCCATAAGGGGCAGAAAAATTAAAACGGAAGCATGGAAGCATTCCATTCCGCATAAACATTTTAATTTTTATTATTATTTGTGTCTTTTGATCATAGTTCCAGTTGTGCAGCGCCACCTATCGGTGATTTCAGGAACTAATTTTTTTTCGTGAAATCCGTTTCCCCATATTTTGAATAGTATGTGTACAAAATTTTGAGCCTTTACACTGAGTAGTTCGATATCCATGGAGGTCAGAGTAGGGGTGTTTTATTTCTGGCCACCTTGTACTCAAGAACTGAATGAAATCAGCGGAGCCTAACAGCAAAGTTCCTGATGAAAGCAATAAAAAAGGTGGTTTATTTTATATGCATTACTTGAGAGTGTTTCAACATCGGATGATGGTGCCAATAAAGAAATGGTTGAGGTCGAAACTCAGACTGAAAGAGGAAGAAAAATCAATCAATCGTATTGTGAATTATTTAATTATTGATCTATATAATTCGGAATAATATTTATCCGAACCCTCTCAGTTATTTTCTACTCAGGATTTTCCAAGTTTAAATATACAGTATATTTTGTAATTATCTTTGAAAACAGCACAAATTTTGCGAGTTGGTTTTCGAAAATATCTTTTATTATGATTATTTCTTTTTTTTAATTTTGAAACGTATTTATTTATTTCGTGTAAAGTTTTAGTCCAAAATTCAGCTATTTCTCTCTTAGGGATTTTAAGTCATTCACACAATACAGCATTTCTTATAGAATGTATATTAGAGGTAAAATTGCACAGTTTTATACATCAATTCGAATCATTTTAAGCCACAAGTCTTATTAAGAGAATTATAATTATATGTATGATAATTATATTATTGTTCTCTTTTCAAAACCAGATTAAATAAATTGTAATTTATAAATGCTATTGACAATAATATTTTTTAATTATGAGATGAAATTGTATCTGAATTTAAATACATTGATTTTGAAAGTTTGATTTGTAATATGATTAAAATATTAGAGTTTTAAATTGATTGGCATTTTTTTTGCATTCTATTGATTTTAAAATACATGAAAATCTTAAGTAATTGTATTTTCTTAAATTCTTTGCGCCAATTAAAATTAATTCACAAAAAAAAATTTTTTTTACTGAAACTTATATTTTTCAATTCCAAAAAACTGTATGAGAGCTTTTTATTTTTTCATTCAAAATTAGTTTTTGATCTTGGTCCGGATATATTATTGCATATATCTAATTGAAAATTGCAGATTTTGGGAAAAAAAAATGTGTTGGATATATTTAATTAGTATATGATTTAGAATCAAGCCAGACATCATATCTAAAATTAACTTTAATTAATCAAAACTTTGAACAATATTATTAGATCATTTTTCGTTTGCTCAAAACTTTTTAAAGCTGAATTATATGAAAATTTAGGAGTAGAATTAGTATCAGATGGAGTAATAAAAAATAAATTTTTGGAATATATTTTATTTTACTTACCACTCTTTTCATACAAAAATCAATTTTATATATTTCTTCGAAACTACTTTTCAAAGTTTAAAATTGATCTCATGTTTGAAGGTGAGTTCTTGACCTTAAAAGTCTGTGAGACGAAGTTAAAAAATTAGTGGATAAGTACTTTAAAGTAAACGTGCTGCACACTACTCTGCAAATTTGAATGATGTTCCTTGTTGATAAGCATTCAATTTTAGTTGATAATCCTTATTTCAGATTACGGATGTGAGACGTGAATGATTCTTTTTAAACTAATGGCCAAGACTCATATTCTTGGATACTGACTAAATATAATGGACTCGAAAGTAAAAATTCATCACAATTAGATCAATTCACTTTTAGTGTAGTTACTACTTAAAAAATTACCTTTAAAATTACTCCTTGTATTACTTCACACAAAATACTGGCAGTTCTTTCAACATATATTACAGGAAGAAAAAAGATTTTAAAAAAACTTTTGGGTTAGCATGATAAAAAGTGCTATAATTTTATTACAAATCCCATCAGAAAGTTGATGCTCACTCAGTTAGGCCTGTTTTTTTAGCAACTTGCTGAAAAAGCTACAAAACTTTCATAACAGCATGAATTTGTGGATAGGTGAAATTTTGCTTTTAAAAAGAAATCAAAATTCACCTCAAGATTCAGCAAAACCTGCTCTTGAAATAACTTTATAGCGAAATGATAGCTACTACATGGGTTAAACAAAGCAATTTTGTATCTCCACTAGAAGCGCCATCTATGAATGCTTTAGAGAAAAAATTATTGTTATGATATAATGATTTAGAGGTTTTTAAACATGAATATAGAAAAAAAAATTATTTTATCTCTCTATCGGATAAATACTTTTACAAAATGTTTTTTCTTCATTATTTACGCGAGCAAAGGTAAACTTCTTTGGTCGTTAAGGGATTCGTTAAAATGGGAATGAGTATAAGTTATTTATTTAAAGAGTTAAGTTACGCACATACAATTTACATATAAAAGGCGGAACGATTTAAAAGATGCAAATAAGAGGCTGGATAAAGTCCCGCAACGCATGGCATCTACTAATTATGTACTGTGTCATCGAATCCAGGCGTCAGAGGGCGCTGTATCTATTTTCATTGTTACAAGAGAGGCTACGAATTTAAACTTGATTTGAACTTGAACTTGATTTTAAAGCCATGGTTTCCGACAAGATATTGCTTTTTTT